>VSMD01075902.1:0-70069 GCA_008750895.1 Mirza zaza
CTCCAGAGTGATACAGCTGTACAGTAGATAAAACTGCATCGCCATCCTGTTCTTACCCCAAATCTATTGCTCACAACAGGGTTCACTCTTGGCTTTGGAATATAGCTTTGTTTTAAGGACCATTTTCTTCTATTGTGGTCCAGGAGTCTTCTGTGTATTTTTTAAACTTTAAAGTCATCGTTATAATACAATAGGTACCTTTTAAATAAGTTTTAAAGATGTGCCTCATAGCCATGGGCCATTCTAGGTTCACATCCTGATATATTCATGACCAGGAAGGAGAGCTTGATGTGTGAATTAAAGGACAGAGAGAAATCATAAAATCTTCATTGATTATGGTGACTCTGTTCCTCATTACTGTCGATGAGAAATTCTTTAAACAACTCCCAGATTATTCTGATTAGCATCTTGGTGGAGAAAAACAGATGCAAGTCTAATAAAAAGGACCTGATTTCAGTATAAGGACCTGATTCATTAAGGACCTGATTTCAGTATAATACCTATGCATAGGCCCTTTCTCCTCTCAGAGACCAACACAGCACACCAGGAGTTCATCCGGTTCCCACCGCATATGCTGGATTTCTCCTTTCTCTCAATATCATGGGTATTCTGCTTAATCTGATGTTCGCAGATAAGGCACTTTGTTACGATTCTTTGTAACAACATGGTCATTTTTTACAATAAGTCCTGTAAATCTGAATTTTAAGTTGTCTGTTTCCATGGGAGTCAGGCAAAGCGAGGAGAAGGAAGGGTAGCTACAGGCTTTGCTGCCCCTTTTCTAGTCTAAACACTCCTCCCTTGGAACACTTCTGCCTCTCACTTTTCCCTGGAGTCATACCATGTAAGCATTTGCCAGAAGGAGATTTCAAGTCTGCTTCACTGAAAAATGTGCTCTTTCAAGAGATGCGTTGTAAGTCCATCAAAGCTCCTGGTAACTGTATCAATCACTACCACCCCTATACCTTGTTACCCTTCCTTTTGCAGAGTCTCGGCTCTCACATCGCCTGCACAATAATTTGACTGTACTGGCTCCAATAATGAGAGGCCTCCTTCCTCCAGAGGGGTTGAGTGTGGATTCTACTATTAATGATAACCCCGTCTGCATTTTGGAACGGGACTGACATATGCTGCAGAGTTGGTTCCTCCTTCTTTGGAGCAAGCCTTCCAGGGTAAGCGCTTCCCATTCCTGTTCTGAGCATTCAGTCAAGGCCTGAGAAAGGCTAATGCTGTCCGGAAGACCTGGAGGTCCTGTTACTTCTCTAGGTTTGCCTTCTTGTGCCCTGATTTCTTTCTTGCTAGATTTTCTGGGGAATAGGGAAGCTGAATCTCTCCTCTATCTCTCACCTTTCTCCAAACCACGTTCAACTCTAATTTATTTAAATTCGGAAGGTCGTAGAAACTCAAGACATTTCTAATAAGGGCTTTGAAAACAGATTAAACTTGCACAAATTTCTGTCCGGAAAGGAGGCTGCAACATAGAGACTAAACATGCCCTGGTAACTTCCAGGATGCCCGGGCTCCTCTTTCTGGCACATCAAACCTACAAAGGCAGCATCTCTCTCATATTAACCAACACAAAGCCTGCTGCTAACACCAGGGGCTTTGACGAAACTGATCTAGAGAGACCACTACTTATTTAGGAGATGGGGTGCATCCCACATTTGCAGAATACTAGAGCTTCAATGGGGAAATTTATACATTTTAAGAAAAAAGACTATAATCTGATACATGCTAGCAACATTTCTTCTATAATGTACAATCAAACACAGGCATAAATAAAATGTTTTAGGTTTGAAGTATGGCTAAATATTTTAGAGGTAGTGTAACACGGTACAAAAGCACCAGTTTGGAAGTTTGAATACTGGCTTGTCTACATACTAATTGGGTGATCTTCGGCTATTTATCTGTTTGGGGTTCACATTTTTTAGCCTTATAGTATGCATGGAAATACATTGTTCATGGCTGTGAAGATTAGAAATGTGTGCATAAATTTTCTATCACCACAGCAGATTACTATACTATTAGATCACGTCAAATGCTCAATAGTGTTAGCTCAAGTTATGGCCAAATGAAAATGGAGTCCTATAGTATGCCAAACAGTATTCATGATGAATCTTCGGTCCTGGTGTTTCCCTTCCAAGTCTAGGAATTATATTTAAGCACAAAACTATACCTTAAACCTATGATTAAAAAATCTTTTCAATTAAAGAAAAGTATAAAGGCAATCTCTGGTGAGAAATTTCATGATTTTTCTCCCCTCATTCCCAGTCTTTGGCCAGGTATATATATTTTTTTATTTTTTATTTTTTGATGGGTATATGCTACCTGGGCCTAACAAGGTCTTCATAGAAAGTACAGAAGAAAATATGTACATGTAATAGAGCTCTGCTGTTTTTGCTAAGCCAGCATCTGTTTCCCCTTCTGTTGATACCAGTTTCCTGGTTTTCTTCGAGGAATTGATCTTTTGACCTTCTCATTAGAGGTTGTTCATGTGCTGGGTAGAGGGTTAGCACATACTCCAGCTATGGCCAGTGAAAAAAGACTTAAGGTTCTCTGATATTTATGGGTGGATGGGCTCAGCAGCTAGTCTAAACCAATGAGATTCAACACAGGACATGGTCAGAGTGTTGGGAGTGCCACCTCACCACTAGAGGAGGCTGAACTCAAGGTGAAACTAGCCCAGAAGGAAAATAATAGAGAGATAAGAGATGAAAAGTATGAGACTGAGTTCTGATAGCATAATTTGAGACTTTGTGTCCAGCCATGCTTGGCTTTTCATACATGATTCTTTTTCCCTAAGTTGAGTTGGGTTTTTATTAACTTTCAACTAGAAGGTACTGACTGCCATACAGGGTGAATCCAGGTTTCATGTAGCCTGAGGCTTATGTAATTTAGGATGTGTTTATTAGGAGAAGAGTTCAAAATTATGAAAAGAAAATGAGATGGACAGTATTTATTGAGAATTTGAAAAGAAATAAATATAAATTGTAAAGGACTGAGAAATATCACAAACCTTGTAAAAATCTCAAAATAAAAAGCATTTCTTTTTCTTCTTTCTTTTGGCTGTATAGTCTTTAATTGCCTTGTCATAGGGCAACTATTTTTTGTGCAATTTTTCTAAAAACAGCATAGAATTCAGCATATCCTCTGGTGGCTGATCAAAATTTGTTTTTGCTTTAAATTTTAATAGTTCAGAATTTTTATTTATTTTAGTTTTATAAACGATTACTGATAAGGACATTATTATCAAAAATGTAGGTTATTGTCAATCTTCGGAAAACCTCCATCAGAATTCTTTCACATATGAACTATAATATTTCAGGGAATTTCAAGTTTTCTTATATGATGATGATCTCAAATATCTGTAGAATTACTGCCACTCACACTATTCATTTTTCCCTAATTACTGTTGATGTACCAATTATAATGGCATAATATGAGTTTTATATTATCTTTGTCCATGTTAATATTTCATGTCATATTAACAAAAATTTATCTTTATTTCCAATGTGTTCAAATCATTAACTTCTCTTTATTAATTGGATTATCAAGCAATCCCCAGATCTATTTTTGATGAGCTCATAAATTTCTATTCTATATTATTAGATATATTCTTGACAAGAGAGAACTTTTGATTTGACTAGGTGTGGAAAAGAACCTCATTTCAATCATAGCTTCATATATCTGGTGATTGGGAGGATTATCCGCAGACTAGCTTCTGGCTCCAAAGGTATATCAAACATTGTTTCTCTTTCTTTACCATGAATTTTAATGTTGAGCACTTAGGGATCATAATATGATATGATCATTGGCCCAATGACGTTCTGCCACAATACTGGATGAGTCAACATAGTGAACAGGAGAGGGGTTCCTAGAAGCTATTCCTATTATGAGCTGATTAACAGTCACATGACTATAGACATGAATAGACATGACCAAAATCACATAAACATATCTCACTAAACTAGACCTAAACTTAGCTAGATCCCCAAAATGCCTGCAGCCATGCCAGTGCCATCCAACAGGAGGGAAAATATTGGGGATGGGGGCATCAGAGTGGAACTCAATGATAGCCTTACTTAACTATGGTAAGAATTACTTCACATTGTATCAATATGATACAATGTGAGTTTTGCAAAATTTTTTGCAAAATTTTTGCAAGTGTTGCAAAAATTATATAATCAAATAGAAGCATCACAGGCCCCCTCCTAGGATTTTAGAAGGAGCTCATGCAAGTGAGGGACCTTGAAGCTTACACCTTATTAACTTCACTAAAAATTCACCTCTGCTGATATAGAGAGTGTATGATTTGGGGTCTCTGGGCAACCACAGATTCTCTAATTGCAATTGTTGGGCCATTTTGACATATCAGAAATCAGAAACATGGTTTACCTGTTAACTGTGAGACCTTGGGAGAAACCCTGAGCAATGGCACTGACCCTGAGGCATGCTCAGTGTCTGTGATGTCCTGAAGAACTGCATAAACACTGATGCAAAGATTAGTGAATCTTTGACCTTTGTGAGGTCATAAAGGATGAGATGCCATCCTGGGTCAAATCAAAGACTGCGTAATGCTGTGGCTTCGACAGCAACTCTAAAAGTCATTTTTGGGAAAAAAAGAGAGTTTCCCTCTTTATCAACCTCAAAAGATCAGGCTTCCTTGTCTAAATATTCCTGATATCCATTTATTTTCCTTCCAGACCCTGGATTGTATTCTTAGGGACTGAGTGACTTACATCCGCCACTCTGAAAATTAATGAAAGACCTGGGATCATATAAGATCAATGCTAATAATTGGGGATTTAAAGGAGCTTTTTTCCTAGGTCAGAGTAGGTCACATGCCAAGAAAAATTTATGCTGATTTAACCAGTGAGGAGAAATTGAGGATTAGATTTTCAATTTGAGAAGTCAAACGGAGCCTGGAGAATTTAATCGGTGACTCTCCATGTGCTTCACTGGTTACCGGCAATCTCTAGATCTGTCTGTTTTGTGGAAATATGAAGAGTGAGTGAATTTTGATAATTCTCAATTCACCTAATCAGATTATCATCCTTGTCTGAATGCAAACTGACAGGTGGAAGACAGACCTGTAACGGGAGTGCATTTGGTCGGGGCTCCACATCCTCCCACTGGCTTGTCCTCCAAATGGCTCTTTGGAGAAGTTAATAAGGACAGAGCTGAGGGCCTGGAGGTCTGCATATGGCAGGGCCTGGCATCCAGCTTGGCATGTTCTGTGGAAGAACCTTGTCAGTGCAGTCACCTGTGGGAGAGGCATAGAAATCACCATCTGCCCAAGCCTCACTCGGTTCACTGGGGAAGATTAGAAGATATCACTTCTGGAGTCCCAGATGGATCCTTCAACACTCAGGTGCAAAGCTGCTTCCAGAGAAACTGCAGGAGACACGGAACAGATGGGCCCTGGACCCACCAGCACAGTTCCCTGGCTTAAGAATTCTAATCATTTGCCTCGTTCTGCCTTGAGCGTAAACCAAGTTAGCTCAGACTTAACTTCAAATTCTCTAGCCATGAGACCTTAGGCAAGTTAGTTAATCACTATCAACTTAATTTCCTCATCTAAAAAATGGAGGACAAAAAAACCCTGATTTTATTAATATTTTTCTGAGGATGGAGTGTGGTAAAGTGGGTGAAAATATCCACTCCTGGGCTAGGCATGGAGTGACATTCAGAAAGTGATTGTTCCTTGAGTTACACACATGAATTGGTATCGGGGGATGCCAGGCCTGACTCACTCTCTGAGCCTGTGTGTGACAAACATCCTATAACACACTTTAATGATGTGTTAATATTCAACATCTTCTACTTGTAAAGGATGGGAAGGCAGGCTTTTCAGGGGTCTAATTCAGAGTTTCACCTTGAATCAAGTTCATGAGATGAGGCTGAGAAATATCAGAGCCTCTCTCAAACCAGGAATGATGCCACACTGACTGGCCATTGCAGGAGGAGAGCCATCCACAGAGGTGATAATATAGGGTATCCAGATAATATAGGGTATCCAGCAGTTTGTTGCTTGGTCAACTGACTCTATATATCATGCTCCTGAACACAAGTTGCTCTGGCATGTCAGTAGAGAAAAAAGGGACCAGGTCTCTGGAGCACTAAAAGATTCCATATAAGGAGCCAACCCTCCCAGGATGACCCCGGGTATCAAGCTATTTAGTTAGAAAATTCTCCATTTGGAACAAAAGTACTCCCTAGAGTAGGTTAAATATACCCAATCGTTTTGTCTTTGGGTCCCATTCTTTTAATTGGGATGACACCTTAAGGTGTATTTACTGACAAAAGCCAAACCATTCTCATTAAAACCTTATACCTTTGCTCTTCTACCTGAATTTAATTTAGGTCAGTTGCCCTTAACAAATATTTGCTAAGTTCACATTGTATTCTAGACGATGTGCTAAAAAAGAATAGTATAATAATGACTAAGAGATTGACCTTTTACTCGTGGAAATATCCACCTCATACCAAGTTTGCAACAGATAGAGATAATTAATTACAATACAGTGAGCTAAGTGCTATAGTAGAAATTTTTTAATTATAATTTCCTATATTTTTTTAAATATGGGAGTATTTCATGCATCTCCATGATAGAGTCTGTGAAACTTATGAGGCTGAGGACATGTTTGTTGTTTCTTTAAGAATAAGTAGAATTTTGCCATGGGAGTGGAAATTGATTATTAGCATGGGTTTGGTTATTGGTAAGATATGTAGCAAAGGAGAAGAAAAAAACCAAGTTTCTGTGATGGAAGGATGAGGGTACAAGGGCAATAATAGTTATAAAATTAGGCAGAACAGTAGGAGAAATGGAGAGAGAATCTGGTGCTACCTACAGTGAGGTGTTAATTGTGTTGAATGTCAGGACAGAGATCAGGGCAAAAGATAGATGGTTTTGCATGATCTGTAGTAATGTAGTAATTCAAGCCAGGTGTTTTGCTTCTGAGCTAGACAAACCTGGATTTGAATTTCCGGTCCATTTGACAAAATACTAAACTGTTTTAAAGCCTTGAGCTAAATATGGATAACAAAACAATCTTCATGTTTTTGCTATGAGGATTAAACAAGTTAGTAAATGCAAAATGTGTTACACCTCACCTGGCACATAGCAAGAACTAGTTGTATCGAAGTCATCCTTCGACATAAGCTGGCAGGGAGAGGCATTTATATTATTCAGGAGTTCCCTGGATGGGCTGCTGCAGGATCTGTGAAGTTTTATGTGCATTTGAACATGTCTAAGAGATAGACCACACCTTTTACTATATTCTCCAAAGTCTGTCACTCAAAGAAAAGATAAGTACTAGTTCCAGGGAGTACAAAGAAAGGAAAGTGAAGAACAAATGTTGAAGGATGTCAAAATTATGAAGGTGGGAGGAAGAGCAGGAAAACTATGAGGACACAAAGATGACTCACCAATATAGTCAGTTCTGCTATCATGTGACATAGGGGTTTCTACAATTCACTGTGTGTAATAGGCAGAAATTTGGTCCCTGTAACCCTCACCCCCTGGTATGAATATGTCCTGTTACATGAAAGGAAAGACTTTGCAGATACAATTAAGGTTTCTAATTGGTTGACTTCAAAATAGGGAGATTCACCTTGGATTTTTTAGGGTCTTAAAGCAGAGCTTCCCCTTAGCTGAGAGCAGAAAAAGAAGTCAGAGAGGTATAGAAGGATGAATTAAGGAGATACAGCAAAAAATGGAGGACAGAGAGACTCAAAACAAAAAGAAGGATTTCACGTATAGTTGCTGGTTTTGAAAATGGAGGGGGCCATGAGCAAGGCAAACAGGTGGAGCCACCAGGAAACAGGGACTACAGTTCTGCAGTCACCCAGAACTGAATTCTCCCAACAATCTGAAGGAGGCTGGAAGTGCATTCTCCCTCAGTAACCTCCAGACAAGAGCTGAACTTGGCCAATAGCTTGACTTTGGCTTTGTGAGACCCTAAGCAGAGAACCCCACTGAGCCATACTGTGAGTGGACATTTGAGTAACAGAAATTGTGAGATAATAAATTTGTATCATTTTAGGCAGCCATGTTTGAGGTTATTTGTTACAGCAGCAACAGAAAACCAGCACACTGTGCCATGCAAAATTGTACAAGGAAGACCACAGGGATTAATGGTAAAACCCCAAAAAACTTGACCGTGACATATACAAAGAAATGAAAAAATCTGGTAAAAATGGTGCACAGTTTTACACGTGTGAAATACATAAAGAAATACATAAATACTGCAATAAGTATGGCATTTTACCTTGGAAAAGACCTGATCTTTGCTTGTGACTGGGTGTCAGAAGGGTCACTCACAGCTCATCTGTTATTGTGAGTTCTAGAAAAAGGGTTACCTGGAATTGGAAAAAATGTTTAACACTAGATGTGGATAAGTGTGGCTCATAGCACATGGTGAACTAAGCTCACTGGTAGACTTTAAGGTGTGTGTGTGTGTGTTTTATTTTTATGTGACCCAGTATAGTTGTTATATTTGAGATTCGCAAGGCCGCAGGACAGAGAGAGAGAGTCACAGAGGCTGTAATTACCAACAGGAGTTTTATTGTCTAGCTCGAGCTAGGGTCCGAGCCCCCAGAGTGCCAGCGCAGTGGCCTCTTCTTCGGGCAGGGACCCATCCTTTGTGTGTTAGAGACTCTTTTATAACTCAGTTGTTTACACACTGGTCATGCATCTGCCCCCACAGTGATTCTTACTTCATCCTGCCCCTGATAGGCTCTAACCTGTTCTGGGTCCTAGCTGAGAGACTTCGGTTTCCGCATTCTTTGTCTTTTTCCTCTGCATCCCATAATGTACTCATAATGCCTTGCAGTTAGCAAACTAGCAGTAAACAGAAGCTGGAAAGTGTCCATTGTCCTTATAGCCCAGTATCTTACATAGTTTTCTGTGTTCACCTAATGCGGATGTGAACAAAATCATGCTTAAACAAATGCAAAATTTGGATTAAGTTTAAGTTGTCCGTTAATATACCAGTGGTGCTGGACCAAATCCCCACTTTCAAAATAAGTGTTACAGCAGAATTGACTCTATCCAGGTATGAAAGTAATGAAAAGCCACACAATGGCCTGGGTGGCAGCCCTTACCAAACACATGTATCTCCTGATGACTGGACTAGCGGGACTACTGTGGGTTTGGGGAGATAATGCCACTCTGAGCAAGACCTTTTGCAGTCACAGGGAACCCAGCAGGTCAGTTGCAGTAACAACTCTGAGGCTTCCTCAACGTCAGCAACAGCGAGATACGCAAACAATGCGTCTCAGTTTCTTAACTGAGAACCAAACCATCTTTGGGATCTATACTTCAGTCCTAGGAGTCAACTTCTCATTTTGCCATGGTATGAATCTCTTTGTAAATCTTTTAAACACAATCTCACTCTGGTGTGTTTTTAGCCCTCAAACAATTAGCATCTCACGTTGATCGTTTTTCTTCATGATCGTCTTCGCAGAGTCAGAAGGAAGCTTGGCTTTGAGAAGAAGCACATGGTACTGTTCCCTCTCCAGGAGCGAATCCAGAGGGAAAAAGAAATACTCAAGACATTAGTGCAATGAGAAATATACACACTAAAGTAAAGGATAAATTGTAAGACCAAGCTTTATTTTATAACCTCATAACCTTTATAATTTGGAAAATTCCTGTGACTTCAGTCCAACTCCTTCATGAGGTCACTTAAAAAAGCCCAGCAAGGTAGGGGCTTTGTCTGAGATCATACAGCAATTTAGTGTCAAAGAGAGGCAAGAACTCAGTTTCTCTAACATCTTTCAGTGTGTGGTGACTATATGCAATTTACAAATCTTATGAAACTTCAAGTCATTGTGCACAAGAGTAGCCTGGGCAGGTTTTGTTGTTTTGTTTTTGTTTTGTCTAGTTCTCCTCCAGAGCAGACAAAAGAAAGCATGCAAGGCCCACACTGCTTCCATGGGAATGTCCTATGATTAATTAATGTCATTATTTCTTCAATCATTCATTATTTCCCTGTTTCCATCTGAAATGCGGAGGAAGCTAGATGTACCCTAACAGTGGCTGACACAACAGAGGCAGAGAGGAGGAGGAACAACACAGAGAAAGGGAAACAAGTCAATCAGCCTTTTATCATTTAAGTTCACGCTATTTACAACTCCATTAACTCCTAACCTGGATTAAGTCTTCCCCTCAAGGAAACATGTTCTGAAATACCTTGTTTCCTTTTACCACTATGATGTTTCCTAGCACTGGACTCCTGTGTCATAAAGATCAGAAAGTTATTGTTTATTTGTTAAAAAGTGAGTGTGGGAGTGTTGTAAAAAGGAAATGCAAGAGGCTGTCCCATTGTCCTCTGTCTGGAAACTCAATTCTTGGCCCTATGCTATCTCTGCCATAAAAAGGCTCAAGTGTCCTTACAGTTTCAAATTCTCTCCAGAAGATGTGCCATCATCTTTCATCATCAAAACCTAAGTGGTTTCCATGGCAACCTCCTCCTCAAACCCATCAATTTTTCCAGCAAAACCATTTTATTCTGTCCCAGGAACCACATTAGAGTTAAAAAAATAATGATAATAAAACTCTCAAAAATAAAGTTAGGAAAATATCAATAGGCAAAAATAAAATAAATGTAATCCCAACAATACTCTGAGCATAATAAAATGGAGAGAAGAAAACTTTCCCAAGGTAATATTGGGTTCAGGGTGTTAATGAAGATTTGACTTAAAGAATAATGTTATAAAGAGGATATCAGAATGGAAGCAGGGAAAAGCCAGCTGCAGAGAGCGAAGACTGCACAATGGTTTTGGGACAGCCAGCTGCTTCTCCTTACCTCCCTTTTCTTCTCTGATAAGCATACGGTCCCTGGCATTGAAATAGAATTAAACTAAAGCTGCAAATGAGGTTTCCACTAGGAAAAGCTGTCTCTTGCAGAGTTCAGAGCAGAGCTGGGAGCAGTGCCAAGTGCTCATGAAGCAATTTTGGAAGGTTCTGCTGGAAAGGTAGGAATCCCTGCCCTTCCATCACTCACATCCCTTTACAACAGCTGGCATATCAAGGTATTGGGATCTTACGGTGCAAGTCAGGATTTGAAGTGGCTTGGGCAGTATCCATCTGTCTTACTGCACACGGTTAGGTTTGCGTTACTCTCTTAACTTTAGCCAGTACTAATGATGCTGAATGCCCCCTACTTCTCTATAGCCCTGGCTAGGAAAGGATTCAGTGCTCATTTTCTGAATCCCAATTCTAATTTAGTTGCTATCCTACCATTTCCTAATAATAGCTTTTTATTATATTTGTAATAGTCAATCTCGCTCTGTTATATAAACTCTCTGGAAGCAAGGAAAGTGGTCCTCATGTCTCCTGAAATGTAGAGTATAACAGATAGGGGCTAGAGAGTTTGTGTGACCTGCACACATGGGTAGGAATAGGTTCTAGTGTTCAGATGAAGTTCCCGCCTGTCTTTCATCAATCCAGCAGTCAGTGGTCAGGAAGAGTAGCAAAGAAACATGGGCACAGGTGCTTTGATCTCTGCCAGAAACATGATTCTTTTACTCTGAACCCAGGAAATTGTAAAGAAAGAGGATCAGTTTCCTGAGGATGATTTTCTTCCTGTGGCATTGCCAGGGGTGGGAGGGGAGAGTTTTCATAACCAAATAAAGGGCTTTCCTTAAAGAAATAATTTTTTAAAAAATGTCTCCCTAGAAGGGAAGTGAAAGAAGCAAAGGGCTATGGGAGAAGTAAATAGAATTTGCAGGACACAACAGGGAGCATGTGTTGAAAGTCTTGAAAAACCATCCCCAGGGTGGAATCGGTCAGGATGGGTTAGATTATGCTTTAGTAACGAACAGCTCTAAAATATGATGGCTTAAAACAACAACATTAATTTCCTGTCATGCTACATACCCATTGTGTGTTGGCTGGGGGTTCTGCTCAGCGTCACCCCAACTCAAGACCACAGTCGACAGCACTGCCAATTTCTGTGTCACTGTGGTGCAGTGAAAAGAAAGCTCTGGAAAGTATTGCACTAGCAAGGGCATGCTCCAGTCCGGAAGAGACACACTTTCCCTCTGCAACAGCTTATTGGCTAGAACTAATCACATGACCCCATATGATCCCAAGAACTCCAGGAAGAGCATCCTTCCCTTGCACCCGGCAGGTGGAGAGTGGGGGAGTTTTGGTGAATTGCACTAATGGTTACCACGTAGGGAAACCTGCAAAGGCCATTATAAATTCAGTTTTTTTATTAGATATTTTTTCAGAATTAGCAGCTGTAAAAAGAAAATACACAGGTACATAACATAGTTGGTTTCTACCCTCATCTGGCCACTTTCCAAAATGGTGTTGTCTAGTCCTTGAACCACATAAGAAAGCTGGAAATTTATCATGCATTATTCATTTTTCAAAAGATATTTACTGATTTTTGTGCTAAATCCCGTGTAAAACACTGGCATCAAAAAAAAAAAAAAAGTGGATAAGAAAGTTCACCAGTTCATGATTTTTCCTGACCTATGATTATCCCATTATTATAACTGGCTCTGTATTTCCAGATAAAAGCTATTTATTTATTAGGTGTTAATTTTGGCCTAGGTTGACAGCATTCATAACTGTATCTCTGAGACAGGGTCATTTGAGCTACTGTACCCTCTCTGGAAAGGTTTGTAAGGGTTTACCCTCTTTATTCCAGCTAGTTTCTCTCATGGTGATGCCTCACCCTCAATACTATTCTTAGCTTGTTCTTATTTCCTTGCTGTGGGATGTGGTCTACATCTACTTGGATCAATTTGCACCTGATCCCACTGGCTGTCTGATGTTACTCCCAGAGGTAGTTTATCAGTCATGGCCAGGATGAGCCATTCTTACCTCCTTTTAATTGGTGCTCTTTTATCAGGGTCTATCTTCCGAATTCTTCCAATTCATGCATAGGACCTGGATTCTGATATATCTGACATATCAAACACCCAGAAATCATAATTATGAAAATTGTTTGTGCCTCAGCAATATATATTAGAGATAGAAATAGGATGCTAACAATTAAAATTTTCAAGTGTTAAACTCCTTGATCAGAGGTATTCCTATAGGAAAAGCAGAATGATTTCATTCCCAGATGTAACAAGTGAATCTTGACAAATTCAACCCACTTTGAAATGCAAATGCAATTCATTCACTGACAGTCTTTAGGGAGTACAATCGAGGCACGGTTTTTTAAGTCAATTTAATAGAGACAGTAAGTTGCCTATTGTGAATCTAATTTTTCTGTCCACCTTAAAAACAGAACCCCTTATTTGAGGTGGCAGCAATGAACCCAGATAAATGACCACATTTTCCAACCACTTACCATTAGCCATGTGACTAAGTTCTGGCCCAAAGTATTTTAGCCAAAGCTATAAGTACCCAATACCCTACCCAGTTCACCTGAACTCATCAGTGTGCGCCAACAGCCAACGATCAATTCCTCTATGACTATGACACTTTTCTCGACAATTTGGAAGGCCACTGCTTACATACGGTGAACTAGAAGTACCAGTTAATATAGTCAAGAACAACCCTATATCAATGCCTTCCTGGAATTAGTACACACACACTCAGGTTTCTCACCCCTTAATGGGATAATTTAAAATTATATATTTTGTGCCATTGCCCAAAATTTATTTGTTAATTATCCCCCAACTGTTCACTTTGATTGCTGGCTGAATAGTAAACCATCTTCTGGCTACCTATACAATTCTGCACTTCACTACTGGTGTTCCCTACACCTCCTAAATAAGCTACCAGAAGCACTTGAGCCCTGTGTTAGGGTTCGATTCTGGGATAAACTGGGCTAAGACAGACGTGTAAGGAGAAGTTATGAAACATCTGGCAATTCTCATTAAAGTGAAGGGTCCATCTTTGCCATCCTTCTCTTTACTCTGTTCTCTCCTTGCTGCTCTGCACTCATCTTGGGCCATGAGGACAAGGGCCACATCTTCATAAGGAAAGAGCTGAGAAGTGGAAGGAGCCCAGAGCCCCAGCAACTATGGAGCATCTATTCTGGGTCTTGACTTCCCAATTCCAGGACATGAAAGAGAACCAAACTTCTAACTTAAAATCACAATTATTTCATTTCCAAAAGTAATCTGTACTTATATAGAAAGAAAAAGAGAAGAAGAAGACAAAATGCTTCTTTGAAATATATTTGGGTAGTCATTTCTGGATTTGAAAATAATTTCTAGAGTATAAATCAATGGTTAATCACGCGGCTATGATCATTTATACCCAGGCTTTATGGACTATAAAAACATTAAAGGATCCCCACCCCGGGACAGCTCAGCCCCTCTGTCTGCCCAGCCCACCTGCATTCCAACCCAGCCTAGGCCAAAGGCATCTGGAATCTCCTCCAGGTAGAGGGAGATGATCTAGGTGCTGTCTCCCTGTGGAATCCCCCATTCTGGCTCATTTTAAACTATTCTGTCTTATCTCTGCTCAGGCCTTAGCATGAAAATTGGATAGTATTAGAAAAACCTATGGCACAAACATTTCTATTTCTTCTTCATGTATCTTCAGTGCTGTGCCTGTTTCTACGTCGTTAGTTTCTCAGGATCAGCCCCTTGGGATGGAGCTCATGTTTTGCGTTTGTACCAAAAGCCAGTTGTAGGAGAGCAACTACTGAGAACATGCTGTGCTGGGGAGGAGAACCTGAGCATCCGTGCATATGTCCTCTGCACGGGGAGGGAGAACCGCTGTCCCTAACGTGTCATCTGGGTCTCCCAGCATAAAGCGTAGGCAGCTCCAAAGGATAACGACCCATGGAAAGCCTGCGGACCACTTCCCCGTAGGATTATCTACACCACCTCTTCACCTCAGGGACCTGCACACAAAATCAGAACAAGACGGTCACAGGGGAAAGGGTGTTATTTCTGCTCCAGCCCCACCAGGGCTACGGGCCAGATGTTTTTCTTTCTGACATCATAGTTTTTTCAGATCTAGAATCAGGAGAACTTCTAATTCTTTGAGGGCACAGAGGTTGCCTCCATGTCAGAGAATATTTAACTTGATCAATTGTAGTTCTGGCACTTTCTGATGCTTATCCTATAGGAAATTTCAACTTGTTTTTGAGGACACTCAGGATACTTACAAAAGAGTAGGGAACATAGTGTGGAAGCATTTAAGATGAGATACTTAATATGCACTTTAGGCTGGTATATGCCAACTACTAGCCTAACTAATTTATATGTTACCTAACATGTTTAAAAAGCCAGAAAGAAGTATATATTATGAGCCTTGCTTTATAGTCAGGATAACCAGTAGCCACCAAGTGTGAAGGCTGGTATTCAAACCAACGTCTGAATTACCCAACATATACCCACCAGTATCTAGGGTTTGAGCTTAACAACATCTTAATGCCCTGAATTCAGGATCTCTGATTTGAACATGGTGGGCACTAATACTTCTGATAAGGAGATATAGCTCCTAGTGTCTGATACAAGGACCCCATGGAATACTTCCTAGTCCGTCCTGGGGTTGGACAAATACAGCAAGAACTATAGACAGGTTACAGATGGTTGTTCCAAGGGGCTGACCAGCAGACACAGGTGGGTTTTAGAACCTGGGACTGAGCAGAAAACCTAAGCCTTTAAAGAAAATGTCAAAGGCTCAATATTAAAAGCCTAACCTGACTTTTAGGCTGCAAGACTGTAGAAACATCTGCTTCCATATTTTACCCCAGTTTCTGATCCTGCCAGTCAACTGAATTACCCAATAGCTAGCTTAAGCTATGGGATATACCTCCTCACTCCTGTGCTAACCTAGCCTCAGTAAGACGTTGGCTTATTATGTACCTGACTTAAGTTTATCTCTGTTTTTTACTTACCAATGACATATGTGAGCAGATGACTATTAAAATGAACAACTCTAGGCTATTTGGGTAGGCTGATGTGTAGTATATAGGAAGGACAATAAGCAAACTTGCCCCATTGATGTGAGGATTTTAAGGTCTGGTAACTATAGAGTTACGATTATATAAAACTTACTTAGGGGCAGAAAACCTAGTAGTAACACCTGATTTCACCATTGGCTAGTTCTGTGATCTTTGACAAGTCACATATGACCTTTATTTATTGATAGCAGTAAAAAAAAGAGTTTAGGGACATGCCAAATACACTGTGTATTTTTGTGATTCAGATTAGGTGATGTATGTGGATGAGCTTTATAAACTTCAAAGCATGATACACCTATTTACAGTATTATTTGCCTCAACTACTAGTCATGGGTAGCCCAGTCTGTGGAAATCCCAGGAACTGAAGTTGAAATCTCTTCCCACTGCTCTAGCGTGGAGAGCCATGGGTTCTGGGACTGTTAGGGAGGGTGCCAAAGATGAAGTCAGAAGAGCATGCCAACAGAGGGTCATGAGATAAAGGCATGAGTGGCCACAGGACCCGAGAGAGCATTCAAGTCTCCCTTGCATCTAAGAGGTCCAGGGAGTTGAAATCAAGGAATTGCCATGTGATCCCAGGCAGAGAGCTGGGTAGAATAAAGAAGCCATTGGGGTTTTGTATTTCCAGGGGAGTATCCCATGCAGGTGACTGGCCCCTTCAAAAGGCAAGAATTAGATTCCATGTGTGGATTATTTCTATGTTGTAAGGGAAAATCAAGCCCTAACCAGCAACAAGCCATTAGGTATAGGATAATGTCCAAAGTTACATGGAGAACAGAGAAAAGATAATCAGATAATGGTAAGTTTAAGCATCAAACACAGGCCTGAGTGCTGCATGAGTACAAGAGAATGTGACAAAAGCCTGCTGATTCAGGAAAGTTAAAATTAGGGTACTTTGACAAGTATACAAACAATCATGTGAAACAAAGAATACATACCAGAGAAAAGATGCAAAGTGCTTCAAGGAGTAGGGTGAGACTCACTTTTATGGGTTGGAGCTGGAATAGAAAGTGTCTATAAAACAAACCAGATTTGAACTGTGTTAGAATTGGACAGGTGTAGCTCAGGGCAAAGAGGTGTGGGCCCTCCAGTAAGAGAGAACTGTCAAGGGAAAATAGCAAAAGTAGGGGTCTGGAAAGAGAGAGCACCCTGCCCCATCTGGTTTGTATGGGAGAAGTGCAAGGCAGTCATAGGATGATCACTTTGGAGCAGAGTTTTGGTTTGGAGACCAGAGTTTCACTTTAGAGACCAAGTTCTGAATGCAGCCTACAATTTGGCAGGTAATACTTAGACATTGAATGTTGAAAACAAGGGACACCCCAAAATATATGATTATTAACTTTCTAGGTTTTATTACTTTTACTGCAATTACTCTTGTTGCTTTTACTAGTCACTCCTTGCGGTACCGACCCCCAGGAGGATCCCCAGTGATCTATGACTGCTGGGATTCATACTCCTGGGCGAACCCTGATACTGCATCAGGGTTCATTTGTATGACAAGTAGGATATAGCAGAAGTCATAGTGTATGAGTTATGAGACTAAGCTATAGAAGCCCTTGTGTCATTTGTGTGTGTGTGTCTCCCCCTCCATTCCTGTGTGTGTGTGTCTTTTTCATCATTTGCTTTGGGGGCAGCCAGCTGCCATGTAATGAGCTCTCTGATGGTGAAGCCTAGGTCATGAGGAGCAAGACCTCCAGCCAACATCCAGAGAGGAAGTCAGGCCTCTTGGCAACAGCCGCAGGAGTGACCTTGGGAGAAGATCCTTCAGGGCAGGTGAGCGCTCAGGGCATGCAGAGGAGGTGGCCCTGGCCACCTGCTTGACCACAGCTCAGGAGAGACTTTGAGCTAGAACCACCCAGCTGAACTACATTCCTCATCCCTAGAAACTGTGTCTTAATAAATGAGTGTTGTTTTAAGCCACTACATTTTAGGAGAATTTGTTACACAGCGATAGATAACTAATATACTCCATCATTCAAAAATATTTATTTATTCCACATCTACTAGCCTCAAGAATTATGTAGTTAATGGAATAATTATTACAATTCAAAGCTTCTTGCTTTCAGAGAGGAACATATTGGACTTCTTTTAATTTTTTACACAGAGAATTTTTCTAGTTTCCTGCTTCCCCATTTTCCAGCCATGTCTCATCTTAGAACATTTTCTTCTCCACCCTACTCTCTTTCTGCTGGACAGCTCCAAACTATTCATTGCTTAAATTTAATTTCTTCTTGGAGAACTTTCCTAACACCTATACTCGAATAGGGAGCCTCTGGAATAATCCTTTATAGCACATACTTTACCAAATTCTCTCGTCTAATTGTCATCTGCCCTGCTAGTTTATAAGCTTCATGGCTATGATCGTCCTGCCTACTGATGTATCCCTAGGGCCTAGCACAGTGCATGTATAAAGTAGCAACCAGTATACATATATGTATATAAACACACATACATACATAGAGACAGAGGGAGGGAGAGGTAAATTCAGCAAGTGTGATGGGTATTGCATGTATAGTCACAAACTAACAGGAGTGAGCCTTACCTTGCACAACCCTTCCTGCTATGCTTGGGAATGGAACACATTCTCAGGCAGGTCTCTGCTTCTCTTCTCCACACCATCCAAAGATGGTGGCTGTAGTAAATGGTTTGTCCAGATAATGGTCTAGTTTAGTGGCTTTATGGTGATATGGAGAAAGACATTGTCAAGAATAGAATTCTTGACTATGAAGCATTGAAGGAGTTCAGGAGCAAGAGATCCAACCCTAGAGAAAATAGACAAGCCATTGCATGCACTTGGTTTGCTTTTGTTATTTTAAAGAGGCAAGAGTGTCATGAGAATGGAAGTCTAGAGGAAATAGTCATAAAGTCCAGGACAGCTTGTGGCACTCAATGGCACTTCATGAGTTTCAACATTTCAGCACAAAAGGCAGTAGTTTTGCCCAGGGCGTCCCAGGTGACTGGTAGGAATATCTTTCCATGACCCCGAAGCTGCACTAGAATTTATATAGCTTCACAAAAATTGCTCTTAATGGATTTTCTTTCCCATCTTTGTTTTATTCTCCCTTAAGTACCCAAATAGGTGTGTTATTTTCAAGCGGTTTGTCGGGAAAGAGAAACTTCTGTCAATGTGCCTGCATTTGGCATTCGTCTGGGAGGGCTTTTGTGCAGTCTGTGATGGTGAATGAGCGCAAGACTCATTTGTATCCATTACGGCTTTGCCCGGATGCGGAGCCTGAGTTGACCTCGGCCTGTGCTTCTTTCTCACCGCTGTGTGAGCAATGGCGGGAAGGAGAGAGGCCCCATATCTCAGAGCAGAACTCAGCACTGAGTTGCGCTAATTACCATCCAAGAGCCGCTGGTTAAGAAAAACACATATTGTCAGGCTGGGACTTTGAAAGAGAAAACAATGAATATTTCTTTGCCCCTCTCCTCTCTTTGCCTCAACTAATTGGTCCATTTCTCTGCTACAATTGCTGGGAAGATAGATTTTTCTCTCCACTTTGTAAAATAAACTGAAATCTATTTTTCTTTTGTGTGCATTACAGCCGGTTCCTCACTAATTGTGCCTACAAATGAGTAGATAGTTAAAACAGCACGTTGGGAAGGAAGTTTGTTTTTGTTTTTTGGGTTTTTGGTTATTGTTGTTGTTCTTCTTCTTGCAGCATTTTGTGGAGGACTTTCTTCCTCCTCCTTTTCTTTCCTTTAGGAAATGAAGCAATGTTTAGAACCTTTCACATTTTGAGTAAAAGCTTTCAGAATGAAAGGAAAAAATATTTCAAACCTCGGCATTTTAAGGCCATATGGTCTCTATTCATAGTGAACAATTAATTCATAGCTGGCAACAGCGCTATAGAAACAGACGTGCGTACCCAGCTTCCAAAGATGTCTGGTGGCAGATCTAATATTTAAGGCCTTGAATGCATCATCACCAGAAAGGTGGCATATGAATGAGAGCTAAGAGTTGCAGGTACTTAAGTATTCTGGGACAGTAAAGCAGGCGGAGGTGCAGGGGGACATACAGCCAATTATGTCATGTAAATTATGTAACATGCCAATTATGAGTATATGTTAATATGTGTTAACTTAATCCCTATATTCATGTGTTTGGGCTTTTTTTTTCTTGGGGGGGGAGTAATAATCAATGCAACAAGGTAGACTTTTATTTTGTCTAACAGTAGTGATATTCCAATAGCAACTCTAATTCCAAGATAAATCACGTACTTTAACAGATAAGATGAAAGTCCCAAAAGCCAGCCTAAGCTGTAGAGCCCCTGAAAATTCAACCAGACCTACACTGGCCTGGAATCCTCCAAAAGCAGTCCATTCACATAAGAAACTGAGCAATATCACAGGCAAGATTTACAATCTAAAAGGTAGAAAATCTAACATACATAATTTTTACCACAAAATAAGTGAGAGTGTACTATGTGCCAGGCATTGCTTAAGGAGATGAGGATAGTCTCAGAGTCAAGGATTCTCCATAGCCTCCCTGAGCTCACTGAATGGTGTGTAGAAACATGCAGTTAAGGTCTCTGATGCAGGAAGGCATGAAGCAGAAGGTTAATCCAGTCTCGTGTGGTTCAGGTGGGATTATGGTGGGAATTCTGACTAAACAGAGCCCTGAAAACAAGGGGGCATGGACAAGTAAATAATAGGGAGAAGACTCTCCCCCTTAAGGTTTGTCTCTGTTGTTGCCCCTGATCAGATTACCCAGTAATGACTGTGCCTCACCCTTCAGGCAACAAGGAGCCCATCTCAGGCCTGGACTGAGAGCTTTGGCTTCCCACAGTTACATGTGTTCCTGCAGACTGTCCTTACAACTCTGAAAGAGAAAACAGGACTTGGATTTATTTCTTCTCAGTCCTACATCATAGAGCAACATCCCTAATTACGCCTTTATAGGGTGAAGCCGTGTAAGAAAGGAGTCAGCTAACATGGGGTATTCATAGCTAAAGCATCCTGGCTCAGGCCATTGTGAACCCTGGATTGGCTACAGTATATGGACACTAACCCTGCTTTTTAATAGCTTCCTCTTGGATCTAAACTTTGCCTAGACTTTGTTATCAATGTCCCAGTGTTTACACCTGCGTTTGCCCTTGGATGATGTCTTCACTCTTCCTATATTCCCTGGCCCACAGGTGCAGCCAGGTGTCTCTATTCTATCGCATACCTTTCCCAGGTCAGTGACAGGAGCCCCTGCATTATTTTTCCATGAATACCTTAACAAACTACCACACGTTAATGGCTTAAAACAACACTCATTTATTAGCACACAGTGTAACATCTTAGAAGTCAAAAAGAGGACTCGCTGGGCTAAAGTCAAAGTGTCTGCAGAGCTGTGTTCCTTAGCAGAGGCTCTCGGGACAAATCCAATTCCAAACTCAGTCAAGTTGTGGGGAGAATTTAGTTCCATGTGGTTGTAAAACTCAGGTCTGTTTCTTTGCTAGCTGTTGGCTAGGGGTCATTTTCAGCTTCCAGAGTCTGCCTGGTTCCCTGGTTTATGGCCCCCTCCACCTCCCAAGCCAGCACTGGCTAGCCAAATCCTTCTGGCATGTCCCACCTGTCTGATCTCTCTGTCTGCCTTTTCTTTACTGCTGTGTCTCTCTTCTGTGTGCAGCTCAAGAAGCTTCTCTGCTTTCAAGGGTCCATGTGATTAGATGGAGCTCACCCGGATAATACAGGATAATCTTCCTATTTCAAGGTCAGTAACTTTAATTTTATCTGCAGAGAACTCTTTTACCTTGTAAAATAATCTATTTACAAGATCAGAGGATTAGGATATGGACATCTTTGAGAGGCATTATTATGCCTAACACAACCCCCAGTTGTGGAAGTCAGACACTTGGGACATCCAAGCTCCTATGTCCTGCTGGAATTACTAAAATAGAGGTACAAAATGTGTATGCCTTTTTCTCTGGTAATATTTCCAGTTTGCAACATGCTTTGGCAAACCATTGTGAAGATGAACAAGATACGTTTGAAAAGCAGCTAGCCTAGAGCCTGGCACAAAATCAGTGCTCAGAATACATTAATTTTCTTCCCCCATTCTTGCATTTGGCATTCCCAGAGAGAGCACCATGGTGTGACTCTGAAATTGTAAAACTGATCCTGTAAGATGCATTCACAAATCAGCCTCAAGATTATTATAGTTTGGAGCAGACAGAAGTCTATAACAAATTTAAACTGTCAAGATTCTATCAATTCTATTAATTCCTGGACTGGGAGTAATCTTTATTTTCCCGTAAACTCTGAAAAACCTCATATTGGCGCTATAGGATAATGGTATGCAAGTAGTGACTTAAGGCCTGAGAGGGCAAGAAAGGCCTGGGTTAATTGGCTTCTTGCCAAATAATACCAAATAATACCTCCTTGTTTTTAAGTCCCCTAGAAATCAGATTTATAAGGGGAAGAAAAATTTCTTTCTTCCCTCATCCCTAACATACTCATGTGAGCTTGAAATATCCTTTTCTTTCTTTTTGGCCTCTCTAAATTCTACCTATTGTTAACTCTAGGCCTACATTTTGGAAAAAAAAAAAATGGACACACACACATATACGCACAGCCTTCTTGTGATCAATCCCACAGTGATTACCTTTTCTGTAAAAGCTCCTTTCCTATAAATACTGTCCACAGTTGATATATCGATGTTTAGCTTTTCTTTCCTTCTCCATGATCCATCCGGTATCCAGCACACAATACGGGCTCAATGAATTTCAGATGAATGGGTGAGATGGCATGGTGTATTGCTGAAATTTTATGCATGCATTATTTTAGCCTCCTAATTGTATTATAAAAGTACAAATGTAAAAGGTAATTATTTCTATGTCACTTATATCTTAAACAGCTTGGGTAAAATTAACGTAAGGCTGATGTGCTACCATTCTCTCTTTTATTCAAATGGCAGACATCATTCTTGATACATATTCCTGCCGCATGGGACAGATTCTGAGTCATCTGCAGCACTTCCCTACATGCAGCACTTTGGTCAAAGAAAATTGGCGATGCAATAAAACCCATTTGCCAGACTGTACCTGGTATAACACCTAAGACATCTACAAGTATGGAGAACATTTGCAAAATAATGAGTAAGCTGTAAGAGCTAAGGAAAGCCTAAGAAGATATAATGACTAAATGTAATGTATAATAGTATGATATTCTAGATGGGAGTCTGGAACAGAAATAAAGACATTAGGTCAAAACTAAGGAATTCCAAATAAAGCATAGACTTTAGTTAATAGTAATTTATCATTACAACAACAATAGGTGCACTCTACTAGCGTAAGATATTACTACTAAGGGAAACTGAGTATGGATATATGGGAACTGTCTACTGTCTTCACAGTAATTCTCTAAGTCTAAAGCTCCTCAAAAAAATAAAAAAATATATTTAAAAAATTAAAAGAAAAGATTTTCTGAAAAAATGAATTAGTATGGATCTAGAAACCTTAATTCAATATTGTGACTATGAAATGAAAACAAAATTGAAATTTTTACTAATGGTTTTCATTTTGCTAATTGCCTGAGAGTAGTTTCTGAACCTTCTTTTTTTTAACATAAAAACAAAAGATAAAACAAATTTGAAAGTTGATTTTTAAAAGGATATTGAAATGTATTCATGATGAAAAATGATTTGATTAGGTAGTGATAATCTAAAATTAAAGTTGTATGATAAAAATACTATAGTCCTGTAGTTTCCATTTCTTTATACTTTGCTGTAAGTTGCATTTTTTTCAGTACATGTTAGCCGATAATTAATAAATGGCTAATATTGCAATGGATAAAGTGTGAAACTGAATCATATATATTTTTACTCAGTCTTTGTCCAGAGATTCCAGAGCACCCATCATGTGCCTGCCAAGTATCCTTGTTCCTGGGAAATCTTATCATTTACTTCAGGTGTAACTATTCACGTAGCCAAAGCAACCTGAATTTAACATATACAGAAAAAAATAAACTCAAACCCCTGAGAGACATAAAATTTATGAAAAGTACCAACTTATTTTTTTAAAAGTTGTTAAAAATGCAAATTGAAACTAACTTCTCTAATTTTACAACCAAAGTCATTCAAGTGTTGAATCTGTATTTATTAAGAAGGACAAAAGTAAGAAAGACACGGAAAGAAGACATCACTCTGTTTGTTAACCCCACTACAGGTAGCACTTTTGTCTTTCACTATATGGTCAGCATCTTTGAATATGGAGATTCTAGACACAGCCTCTCAAAAGGCCTGTGGAGATAAATTGCACACAGGCTTGTGGAAGGCGTCTTCACAGACAGGTGTTATTAAAGTTTTGGGGGATAAAGCCCAGAACTTTGAAAAAAGGCTGTTCTTGTATTAGTCAGGGTTGGACTGGAAATGCCTGAAAGCTCATGAGGAAAGTGGTTTGCTTCAGCTCCAGACATGCTAGAAGCTTGGAGAGTTCACAAGAGATTCTGATAAGCATCTCGCCATCTGGGTGCAAGTCCGAGCCAGACTTCTGAAGTGCTTGAGGTGCATCCGTCCATACTCAATAAATTGTAAGTGAGTGTGGATGAAAGGCACATACAAGACTAATCTAAGAAAGTGTCTTGTCAGTCGCTACTAACTAACCCGGGAGTGCCTTTCTTGGGATAAATGTGCACCGTGCATTTGGTCCATCCATCACATGTAAGCCAGGCATCTAACATGATCCTCACTCTTCCTATTTCAGAAAGAAAAAGAGAGCCACGAATTATAGGCGGGGCGCCCATCCTTGAGTGTGGATGTTTGTGACAACCTAATTCTCCCTCTTTTTTAGAGCCTTCAAGAAAAGGCATGCATTGGCTTGATCGTGGGTTGTACCTTTTCTCTCACCTGTGGGAGAGTAGTGTCTCGCCTCATTAACATCATTAAATCATAGCCACAAATCCTGTCTCCAAGGTCTTGGAATTATCTGTGTACATCCGGGGACAAAATCACAGTGTTTTGTCAACAGTCATAACAGAATACTAAGCAGAGATTTGGGGCTCCCCTAGGCAAACAGGACAGAGAGAGAGGTATTGGCCTGTAGCCTACAAATACATGAATAAATAGCATCACATGGGAAGAGAGCTGTTCTCTGGAGCCGATCACTAATTCATCTAAGGGTGACTGCCATTGTCACTCTGAAAGAATATGGAGTTCTTTTCTCCCTCTTCCTTCAGACATGATCCAGATTTGACATCTGTGATCTCCCATGTTTTAATTTTTATAAGCTGCTTGGTGCTAGCAAATATGTTAATCCCTTTTAAAAGAAAACTTCAGCCTTATTCCTCCCAGCAGCCCAAGCAGTCAGTAATAAAACATCTTCCGAGCAGCTCAGTCCCAGCACCTCCACCCACCTCTGGGTTCACAGTGCACCACACAGAACAGGGGGAAGAGGGCGGGGCAAGGAATCAGCACAGAGTTGGGGAGATCCTGTGTTCTGCACTGTTCCTTTGAGAAAAGAAAAGAGGAAATGATAAGACCACTTAATGATAGAATAGTGTACATTTATACATCTATGTGAAGCACTGGGAGTACAGGAATGAATAAAGTGGCATAAACATCACCCAGGACTTTACAGTCTAGTGAAAGGGAAAATGTGCAAACCAATGAGCTCTGCCTGCTTCCCAAAGTGCCCTGAGATGCCAGAGAAAGGTCTAGCTCTGCCTGAGGGACTCAGGACAGGTCTCCTGGAAGACATAAAACCTGAATCAGATAGTAGAAGTTGGCTAAGTGAAACAGGAGAGAAGGGGTTGAGAAAGACTAGCAATAACAAGGCAAGGCACAGAAAGACAAAGGTCCTCTGTTCTCACTCATATGTGGGAGCTAAGCAAAGTGGGTCTCATGAAGGTAGAGAGTAGGATGGTGTTACTATAGGATGGGAAAGGAAGTGGGGAGGGGAGGATGAATAAACATTGGTCAATGGGTACAAAAATACAGTCAGATAGAAGGAATGAGTTCTAGTGTCCAACAGTATAGTAGGGAAATTATCGTTAAGAATAATTTACTGTAAATTTGAAAATAGCTAGAAGAGAATAAGCGTAATGCTTGACAGGTAAATGTTTGAGGTGATATGTTTACCAATTCTCCTGGTTTGATCATTGCATCTTGTATACATGTATTAAAATATCACATGTACCCAAAAATATGTACAACTATGGTGTATCAATTAAAAAATATTTTAAAAGAACAAAGAAAGTTGGAGTGCATGGAGCAGGAGTATTTATCACGGCATAAAGATTGGATGAAGGGGGAATAGCTTGCTGAAGTAGACCAAATGACATAGACCCACATTTTGTTTTAGGAAGCTCTCACGGAAAATGATTGCATCACAAGGATGTGCTTTGTGGCTATGCAGACAGAAGACTGGAAGGAGATACAACCTGATGCCAGGAGGAAGCAGAAAGATGAGCAGGTTTACCCACTGGGAAGTTAGGCAGCTTCCCTACCTTGTGATATCAGACTTTCCTTCGCCCATCCATGCAGACACTGGCCCAACCTTGATATGGGCATCCCTATTTATAGCTCTCCCCAGAATGATCTGCGAAATCTGTTTAAAATGATGATTCCTGGAACCTATTTAATTAGAATGGGGGATCCAGGAATACATATTTTCTAAATTCTTTCAAGATGTTTCCGTGCACGTAAGAACTCAAGAACCACTGCCTACAATGCTATTTGTCTTAAGTCATTAAATGCAGAGGCTCATATTTTATTTGACAGAAGTATTGAATCCATCATTAACCTTCATTTGGTGGGTTTCAGGCTGCCAGCAGCCTGGTGGAGACCCTTTAAATGGTAATCAGGTTGGATGGATGAGAACTCCTGAGACAACTCCAGGTACTGGGTGTTGCAAGGGGAGTCCTATGAAAGGGATCTTATTACAGAGCACCTACAGTGTGCTGGAGAGGAGTAGCACTGCAATACAAGGTCAACAAAGGAAAGATGTGTCAAAAGAGGGCAATACTCACAGGCATACTCATCTTAGGACATCCCATTTCATAATGTACCAAAACACTCTCACACCTATTATTCTCTTTACAACTCCTAGTACCAGTAGCCCAATGCCACGGCCATTATTATCCCTATTTTGCACATGAAGCTTTTAAGAACTGGGCATTTTAAATGACTTATCTGTGTCCTCCTTAGCCCATAAATAAACCAATTGCTAGAGTCTCTTTATTATTTTCCTTCAAATTCTGTTTATTCTTTATAACAACAGTGGCCAATTTTCTTATTTTATTAATTAATTTTTATTTATAATTGACACATAATAATTGTATACATTTACAGGACACAGTATAGTGTTTCAATGCATGTATACATTGTATCATGATCAAATCAGGGTAATTGCCGTATTAATCACTTTAAACATTTATCACTTCTTTGTGGTGATAACATTAGAAATCTTCTTTTCTAGCTACCTTGAAATAGTCACTCTACTGATAATAGAACACCAGAATTTATTCTTCCTGTTGAGGTGTAACTTTGTACCCATTGACCAAACTCTCCACACCCTTTCCCCTTCTCCCACCTTCCCCAGCTTCTGGCAACCCCTATTCTGCTTTCTACTTCCATGAAATCAACATTTTTAGATTCCACATATGAATGAGATCATGCAGTGTTTGTCTTTCTGTCTGTGCCTGGCTCACTTCACTTAACATAATGTTCTCCAGGTTCATCCATGTTGCTGAAAATGACAGGATTTTATTCTGTTTTATGGCTGAATAACATTCTTTTGTGTGTCTATACCACATCTTCATCCATTCATCTCGAGATTGACATGCAG
Source organism: Mirza zaza (assembly GCA_008750895.1). Classification (NCBI taxonomy): domain Eukaryota; kingdom Metazoa; phylum Chordata; class Mammalia; order Primates; family Cheirogaleidae; genus Mirza; species Mirza zaza. Next base: position 27,659 of record VSMD01075902.1, read on the forward strand.
GTTGAATCCACATCTTTGCTATTGTGAACAGCACTGCAATAAAGATGGGGGTGCAGATATCTTTTCAACATCCCGATTTCATTTCCTTTGGATGTATACATAGTGATGGGATTGCTGGATCATATGGTAGTTCTATTTTTAATTTTTTGAGGAACTTCCATACTGTTTTCCATACTGGCTATCCTAATTTACATTCCCACCAACAGTGCATAAAAGTTCCTTTCTTCTCTGCATCCTTGACAGTATTTGTTATTTTTTTTGTCTTTTTGATAATAGCCATCCTAACTGGAGTGATGTGATATCTCATTGTGGTTTTGATTTACGTTTTCCTGATTATTAGTAGTGTTGCACATTTTTTTCATCTATCTATTGGATTAATGGCCAATTTTCAACAGTTTATTTTCACCTCTTTCATTTTTCTTTTTCTAAAACTGGCTCTAACCATCTCAATTTGAAGATGTTTGCTCTTTTCATATTTCCATAATAATGATAATAATGATCATCATCACTATCACAATAATAGCTACCATTTATTGAGTGATTGAAATTGCTATATCTAGTATAAGGCATTTTAAAATGCACTATCTAATTTAATTCTCACAATAACCCTCTATAGTATGTAATATCCGTATCTTAAAGAAACAGAAGCTCAGAAAGGCCAAGTAACTAGCCCTGGGTTGCCTTAGAGAAGCAGAGCTGCCATTGGAAAGCAGGTCTGCCTGACTCAGCAGCCTGTGCCTGAGCCACAATGACATTTCCCCTCTTCTCATGCTAGTTTCCCTTCCGGGGAATGTAACCCAATCACTAGGTTACATTCAGGGAAACAGATTTTTATTTTTCAGTTTGGGCTGTAAAATATGAAATATATTGTTAATGAGAAGGGAGCAGTGCAAGACATAAAGCAGGAATAAATGACAAGCTGGTGGCTTTCTGTAACAGTGTTGCAAATGAAGACCTGATCCTACCAAGACATGAATTTTATGAAGCTTAGGAATGCAGGATGGAGACAACCTTGTCGTTGGCTAGGGGATGATCTGTTCAGAGAACCAAGTAGTAACTCCCATCCTGGATGCTGATACATAGCCCCAGTGTGAAATCTCCCCATCAGCACCCATATCCTTGTTCACAGGTCATAAACAGGATCTTTTTAAATAAATTCACTGCCTGCGAATCAGGCACCGAGAATGGGCATGAGGGAAAGTGGCAGCTTTGCCAACTGGCTGGAGATCAGCTTATCTCTCTTGATTGCTGCACTGGGTAGATTGGATGAGGACGAGATTAATGCTGGTGAGAACACAAGTCATACTCCGTATCATTTATTCATTCTGATTCCATCAGGAGAGAGATTAGGTGCAGCTGCGACTGGGGGCGTAGCCTAGGGTGAGGAGGGGGCAGACACCAAGCTAGGTGAGGGCTGGAGTTGATTAGACAATCAGTGCAATGCAAGGAGACCACTGGTTGCTTTCTCTGAAGCTGCACCTGTGGTGTATCCAATCTTGGCTTTGGACCCCCAAAATATCTTTCCCGTGTGCTGGCTTATTTCTGAATTATCTCTACTAGTGCCTTCATTTAACATTTGAGTAGTATTTTGTATTCTTTTTAATCATGGCTAACAGGAAACATCAGAGATAGTCAGAACTGGAGATGATACTGTAGTTCAGCTGGTCCAATAGCTTTCCCTGTCCTCCTTTTCTTCCCTCCCTCCCTCGTTCCTTCCCTCCCATCCTTCTTTCCCCACTCCATCCCCTCCTTCTTTCCTTCCTTTCCTTCTTCTTCCCTTTCTATTTTATTTTCCTTTGTTATTTCTTTTCTTCTTCTTCTTCTTTTTGATGCACAAGTGTTCATAGACATCAATCCCTTAGCAATAGAGTGCAGATTCAAATTCACAGTTTATGCTTCATGTTCTTTGATACCGAATGGGCAGTCACTCAGTTCACTATTCCTCCTTTTGCTGCTACAATCTATTTTCAACCAGATTCCCATTGAATTTCGAGTATGCGACTCATGTGACAGGCATGATGAAAACAATGAGAACAGTTGTCTTTGAAGCAATTATTACAATCCACAATCCAGGAAGAGTGGAAACATGGCCTGAAGGATTGAGAGCCTTTATTCGCCACAGTTACAATCACTCCTGCCTGAGCCGTTGTTGTTATTTTATAGTCAACATTAATACTCTGGGGGAATATTTGGTTGCCTGGAAACAGAAGCCCATCACTGAATTCATTAATATTCAGCCAGCAGGCTTTTATGAGCCTTATTATATGAATTTTCTCCTTTGATCCTAATTAACAGGTAAATATCATCAAATGAAGCATTTTCAAGAATTTATGGAGCTGAGTTTGAATTTCCAATTTTCTCTTTCTATTCCCAACTCTCCTGTTATTTAGGCTGCTTTCTCTGGATTCTCATGCTGATTTAGAAATCAAATGACGTAAGGTGTGTTCCTGGAAGAAGGAAAAGTGGTGCAGGCCAATGTTCCTTAATTTGGGGTGGGGGTCAGGGGTAATATCTACCAATTTAAAAGAGAATTGTTAACATTTAATTTAACTCTGTAGAAGCAGACCTAAAATTCTGGCCAGAAATGAAGTTAGATCTTATGACTCCGAATTAAATTTATGAACATCACAGATGTGTTTCTTCATGAGTGGTAAAGGTAAGAAATGCACAGGCAACAGCATGCAGGTAAAGAAGGTGCTAACAATTCTTAGACAATGCTTTCATGGTTTACCATTGTAGTTCTTTGTCCATCTTAGCCAAAAGATATTCTTTAGATGGTGTTATTGAATTGTATTCCTCCAAAAAGTTATGTTGACATCCTAAACCCTAGCATTTGTGAATATGATATTATTTAGAAATATGATCTTAGCAGGGGTAATCAATTTGAGATGAGGCCATTAGAGTGAGTCCTAACCCAATATGACTGGTGTCCCATAAGAGAAGGAGAAGCGACACCAAGATAGAAATACTGGGGAGAACACCATGTGCAGAGGAGGCAGAGATGTAGAGTAATGCATCTACAAGCCAAGGAATGGCAGGGATTGCCAATACCACAAGAAGCTAAGAGAGAATCATAGAACAGATTCTCCCCTAGGGCCTTCAGAGAGAGCCTGGCCCTGCCAACACCTTGATTTCAGACTTCTAACTTCCAGAACTGTGAAAGAATAAATTTCTGTTTGTTTTTTTTCTAAACAGTTTGGAACTAAGAAAATCACTGTATGTTTCACATGGTTTAAATATTTGATTAGTTACAAATACTAAAATTATAACATTAAAATAAAGAGTTCTCAGAACAAGGATCTATGACTAAACTTTCTAGTTCAAACATTAAAAAAAGTAGGAGTACTGCCAAATCTGGAAAAAGGTAAATCTTTCTGGTAAATTTGATCACAAAGTCTCACTAAATTTCTATCCTAAAAGGCATTTTAAGGAGAATTTAGTTTTTGTAAACATAATCTATAGGAAATAAAATCAAGTAGAAAGTTGATTTTAAGGAAGGAAATAAAAAGTACATGGCTAAGACATATCTTTCACTTGATTTTGCATTGATTTATCTTGAGATTTTTGGTTGGAGACATGTCATTAATTCATTAATTCACTCATTATTTAAAAATGCATTCATGAACCATTCCTTAAGAATACATATATGATGTTTTATAGATGTTTTGTTCTTCTTATCTGTCCTCTTAACCTATGATTTCATAAATCAGACTTATCAACATCTAACAGATATCCACAGTATCAAAGTAGTCACATGTTAGAAACTCTAGAGACACTATGTCAGTTACCAAGAATTTTTCATTAGTTTTAAAATGAAATAGCTCACACATTTAGCTAATATAGTTCTATTATTGTAACATGAAATGGGGCATAGTATCCTGAAAGAATGAACTCTTGAGATGAAATCAGAAAAGCCTGACAACTTATAGCTGGTCCTACTGGTTTAACTTGAAATTTGGAGCTTTGGGAATGTAACATTACATGCATTATAATAGAGTCATGAATTCTTGATTTGCTCTAATTAGAAACCTTATAATAATGGATGGTATAAATTATTGGGCCAATGTTTTTAATGTTAAAGAATTGTAGAAACTTTTAAAAAATAACTTTGTAAAAAAAATTAGACAAAAGTCACATATCAGATGGTTGGAATAAAAGATTGTTGTCACAATAGAAGGCGATAATAGAAATGTAAGTAGGAAGTTATGTCATTGATAAAATTGCTAGCAATTTATCAGGAAGAGATAATCATACATATTCAGTACTTCTCAAATCTTTTTTTTTTTTTTAACAAAGAACCACAATGTAAGAATTAATTTTGCCAGGTTTTGAGGATGTAATCTAAAGTGATGCCCACAAAAGCAGAATTTCTTTCAAATTTTATTAATTTCAATATCATTGAAAACATATTCTATTGTATGATATAACAATTATATTATTAAAATAACTGTAATTTATTACCATGGAATGGCAGAATTAATTATTGAGAAAGAACAGTGAAGTGGACATTACTAGTGCTACCCACATCTGGGTCTCCTCCTTTTGGGGGTTAGTAAGAAAGCTATATCACACTACCTAGTCCCCTGAAGGAGGCAAGGCCATGTGACTGTTGTCTTAGTGGATAATGAACAGAAGTAATGTGTATCACTCCTACACCAGGTGATGAAAATGCCTCTCCCCACCTTCCACCCATGCCTTCCCCTCACGCCTTCCCCTCTGGTGGAGAGTATGGAAGCAACATCTGCAGGTAATGCAGCCACACAAACAAAACAGACCGGATCACTCTGCCACTGAGCAGAAGTCGAGTGGATAGGTCTGGAGAGTGCCCAGCATAGAGCAGACTTTTTGGGCATTTAAGAGAAAAAATATCACAAGCCACTGAGATCTGGGGTTGATTTGTTATCACAGCAGCCCAGTCTGACTGATAAAATACACTAATGTATATTGCTTGGTTCCATGAGTCTCCTGGCCCACAGAAGGGTGTGTAGCTAGTATTGAAAGATAATTTGAATTATTTCTTCCATGCATTCCCAATAAGATAGAAACAGAAGTTTTAAGAAAGAATTATAGGGTTGGCCAAAGCATAGTGAGTCAAGAATGTCAGGCTAAGAAATTTAAACTTTATTCTTTAGGCACTTGGCAGCCATCAAAGTTTACATCGTAAGACGCTGGATCGATCAAAGCTTCACTGTGGGAGATTAATATGGTGTTTGGGTATCCAAGTGAAAGAATTGAAGCAGGGAAAGTCCAAGTCAAGGAGACCACTGAGAAGGCTATTGAAATAGTCCAGGTCATCATAGACAAGCTCGTGAATGAAGTGGTAGGTACGGCAGCAGCAGACAAAAAAGCTATTTTGGGGAGACATTGTGGAAATAGAATTGATAGTATGCAGTAACGGGGGTGAAGACAAAGAAAAAAACACGACTGTAAAGTTTCAAGTATGAGTAATAAGTAATGTCGTAACAAGTAATTTTGTAGTAATAAGTAATAGAGATCCAGTGGAAGGAGAGGGTTTCCCAGAAATGTTTTACTAATCCTAAATCTTCACTAAGCGGAGGTTGTCCTGCACTTGCCTACCCATGTGGAGATGTGGGCTCTTTCCATCTTGTATCATCCCACCTTAACACGCAGCCTCCACTCTCCCTAAAGGGGCAGAGGGAGTTGGACTGTTGTGCACACACTTTTCACTTCCTGAATGTCCCTGTGTTCACAGCACACGTGGCTGGAATATCACATGACCCTGACCAAGTGCATAGGGTGGGAGAGCAAACTATACTTAACCACTATCAGCTAAGATAAGCATTAGCAGGTGTCTACTTCTTTTGCCGCTGGCTCACTCAGACAGAATATCCTGTTGTGTCACGTGTTTTAGAGAGGACAATGTTCATGACACATTGGTGCATTGAAAGTGAAGGAGGTTATCTAGCAATGTTCATAGTTCAAGAGAAAATCTAGAAAATCCAAGCCAAACTGGAATTCCTAAGGGAAATAATAAAATACTTTTGAGGGTGGAAGTCTTTTAATTATGTAGGGTTGGTTGCCTGAATATCCAAATTCACTAGGAGACCATCGGCAGTCCATTTCATTTAGATCTGGGTAAACATCGGAAAACCACCTCACTTGTTGACATGGTTTACTCTTATGAGGGAATAACTTCCCTTTGCAAGCTGTTCTCGTTAAAGGGATGGCTGGTATTCTCTCTCCCTGGAAAGTAAATCTAGTGGTTGGTCAGCACAGGCAAAACCTGTGCAATGAAAGTAGCCTTTCAACTGAAGGTTAAGGTTAGTTTAGGTTACATTGTTACTTACCAGGCCAAGTGTTTGTCTGTTGTCTCTCAGCTAAAGCTCCACCACTTCTATACTCTCCACTGAACTCCTAGAGCTGAGAATTGGCAAACAACGCTGCTATATTTAGGCTTCTGGCTTGTCTGGCTTTTTACTGGGACATCGGAAGGCAGGAGAAAAAGAGACCATTAACGCTTCTGGGTCTCGCAGGTGGTGGCTGAGGCGGAGCAGCAGAGATGCGGTGATTTCAGACTCCAGCAGCCCAGGCAAGGCTGCGTGTTTCCACCTGTTCCGCCCTTGTCAAGAAGGCGCTTCCTTTAGTGGAAGTGGCCACAACTGCACAGCTAACAGCACGTCAACAGGTGCAGGCCAGTGCCTTCTCATGGTCTGCTCGCAACATCAGCAGCTTCTCGTCTCCGAGAGCTTTACTGGTTTGCCATTTTGCAACCCCAGCCATATCCCTATCCCCTTTTCACGGGGTAGTCCTTTCTACTCCATTGTAACCAATTGGGTTGAATAAAATTCTGTCTATTTGAAATACTTAGAATGGTTGATAGGACCCTGACTGATAGGATGGGAAGAATTCTAGCTCTTAGTCTATAAATGGCAACTTCGGGGTCCTAGCAGATCTTCAAACTGGAGCATGGTGTGACAAGAGGACCACCATATGACGGGGGCCAGACTGCAGGCAGAAGCCAGAGAACCAAGGTAAGGAAAAAAATAGCATGGCGGCACCCTAACCCATCAAAGTTCTAGGTTTTTTGTTTTCCTAAAGTAGGTATAATTACAAAATTCTTTTTGTATAGTGAATAAAGGGAAACCATTTTGAAAGCCACATTTGAATCATGCTGTGGAATCAAATAAGCCTAGATTAAAATATTAGCTGGGTCACACACAAGCCATTAAATGTCACCAAGCCTCACTAGCCTTTTCTGTGAAATGGAGATAATAATATTATCATCATATTAAAGTGTATTTTATTGCATTCATTATTCATTATAGTATACTAGTGATTAATATTAAGTGAGGTGAGATTAATAATAATTGCTCACATTTCTTGAGTGCTGGCATTGCCATTCATGGGCTAATGCTTCTGCATATTGCATATTGTGCAATCTACAACCCCCTGAAGCAGGTTTCACCATTATATGAATTTTACAGACGTAGGACCTGAGGCATGGAGAGGTTAAATAACTTGCTCCAGTCGTTGAACTAGTAAGTTTGAAGCCAATACTCTAACTTCTGCAATCTGACTTCCAAACCAGCAACTTAATCACCATAAGACAATACCACCCTCATGTATCAAAACTGCCTACTACAGTGCACGGCACATGTCAGATATGATTACGTATTAATTAATTAAACTGCAAGGGTCACTTGGACTGAGGGCAGCTCAGCACACTCAACTATCATCACAGCTTAGATGAGGATATGAGCTTTGACTTGGCCTTCCCTATGTCGTCACACACTGGGCCAGCATGGCAGCTGTAGCCCAGCATGACAGTGCTGTTGAGCCACCATGTCCCTGACCCAGGGGGAGTTGGAGGGGTTTCACATTTTCCCTTTCTGTATATGCACAAAAAACAGAAGGACACAGAAGACAGGAGACGGGAGCTTGCAGAGGTCAGACAATATGCCCTCCCTTCTTCCTTACTATAAGCCTAGTTCATCAGTTGGAATAATCATTAAAATAACTAAATGCCAGAGCTGAATTGGAGAAATGACCTGATGCAGCAAGAAAAACTGGAACCCTAAGGACCAAAGTATCATTTTCTGAACCCTTCTCAGATCGTTTTCAATGACCTCCTCTTTAAGTCTTGCCTGAAAATCCTGTGCCTCCCTTTGCATTTCCCCTTGAAGCATTTTGTGGTGTGATGGATGGAGAATGCCATATAAAAATAAATTGGATGGCACTTCCTCCTATTATCTATGATTCCTTGATCTTCCAACAGAGTTTTTAATAAACATTTGAATTATTTACAGTAATCTACAAAGGCATTTTAATAGTGCATATGGTAGAGGGAAGAGAGTGAAAAATGTCTTTGTTTTACTCTGACGGGGCCCATGAACCATGACACAAATGATGGCTCGCCTCGTTTGTAATTATTCACGGCAAAGGTCTTCATTCAGTGGCAGAAATTCTCTAGCTATGGCTCTTAGCAATTATGAGAGCGTAAGAGTTATTTGCCATAATCTCACCATAGGACAAACTGCGCTGCACACAGAATTGGGGGCATGGACTTCAGTGAAACAAATACAGATGCTGCCAACTGTTACTGCTTGTCAAGTTACTTTCAGTGGATCCCGAAGAGATAAGCATTTAGATTTTTCTTTTTCCCACCCACAGAGAGATTATGGTGTGGCCATTCTGATTGCATGGTTGATATTTGTGTTCAATTACATTGAAACAAATTTATTCAGCTGCTCTTAGTCATACTATTCTTTATGCATTCTTTATGCATGCAAGTCGAGTCAAGTGTGGTTGGAGTCAATGGAAATTGCCTCTGGAGCCAGGTGCCTTTATGCTAACACGTACTAGATGCTGACATGCAAATATTCCAGTCTTGGCTGATATATGAGGTCCTATTTACTTTGTTCTCCACCTAGCTTCCATTCCATCTACTTCCTGGTTTTTCACTTTATCTTCTGTTCTCATCTCTGTGTCTTCTCTCTGGGATTTTCTTTTAATGAATCATTTTCTTTTCTATAGCTTAATTTTCTATGTTTTCTAAGAATCTGGGGACTCCTCCTCCCCTCTACATCCTTCTGCTAAAGCCTTTAGCTTCAGCCTCTTAGAAGCAATTGGCCAGCAACACCACTGGCCGAGGCAATTAATCAGGACAGAAAACTCAGTGACACTCTACTACTGGATATGTTAGAATCACCTGAGATTTTTGAGCAAACCAGTGTCAAGGTTCCCACCCATAGTAATGGAATTAGACTTTCTGGGGGTGAAGTCTGGAGATTGGTGCTTTTTTGTTGTTGTTGTTGTTTTGGTTTTTTGTTTTTTAGAATCTTGGGATGATTTTAATATTTCACTGGGGCTGAACACCAGATCTAGTATACAAGTGTAAGTGTGTATGTGTGTGCATGAGCAAAGTTGTCTAAATAAAGACGATCATATAAGTACCGCACACTAACCAATTGTGACACTGGAGAACCTATTCTACTATGTGAAGTATCACAAAAATGGAAAAACAAGCACCACGGGTACTCACCATCACATTGGTTTTAACTGATCAACACTTAAATGCACGTATAGTAATAACATTCCTCAGGTGTTGGCAGACGGGAGGGGAGAGGAGGGTATGGATGTATTCACACCTAATGGGTGTGGTGTGCACCGTCTGGGGGATGGACGCGCTTGAAGTTCTGACTCAGGTGGGGAAAAGACAGTATACATAACCTAAACATTTGTACCTCCGTAATATGCTGAAATAAAAAAAATAAAAATAAAAACACTATCACACCATCCAGATAAAAAGGCATTGAAATCATTCTATATTGGAAGTATTTTAATGTATGATGATTCTTTCATTAATTATAATTTTGTGACCAAGTTAATAAAATAGAGCATTTGTTTCATCATTAGGTGGACACTGTGTGGGGGGGGGATGGGGAGTAGGGAAGCGGTCAGGACGAGAGAGACAGAGAGAGAGAGAGAGAGAGAGAGGTGGGGAAGATATACAATGAACCTCTTTAGTCAGAGGCTTCTTTTTTTTCTCTCAGAGGACTCTTTATCCCAAACGGATATTACAGTATAAAAGCCTGCTGTGATGGGCTGAAGCATTTGAAGTAAAAGTTTCACAACATTCAAATGTGCAGTTGAAGGTTCCACTAGAGAGGAGCAAAGGAGGAGTGAAAGGACAATGCTGACTGGAGGAACTGCAGCCATGAGCATGGGCACGGGAGACGACGGCGTGTTTAAGTGGCGCCAAAAAGCCGATGTGCAGAGGTAAGGAGCAGATTTGCAGGTTATCAATTGCAAGGTTACACACACACACACACACACACACACACACACAGTGAAGGAACTCTCTGGAAACCAGAGTGAAACTCGGAGGACTTGGGTTGCCATTTGAACTTGGGCTTTGATGCTTTTAGCTTAAATTGACAATGTTGTTTCTGATCCTTTATAATTAGCAAAAAATACAATTAGAAAAGAATCTTGGGATTTTTATTACTATATTAGGCTGTTTCTATGATTCCATCAGTGCTTTTAATTTTCCTTTATAATTAATGTGTGTTTCCATATGAGGAAAAGCATTTTTACTTATTACTTTGCTAATCTACCGCCTACTGTAAACAGTACCCCATGTACTTTCTGCATATTTTTAAGCAAAATAGCATGTCACATCTCACTAGAGCAGCACTAGTAAAAGCATGGGAATATAAATAAATAAAATTCATGTTGAATTTTTTTTAAAAAAAAGCATTCAGAACCTTGCTGTATGCAAAGCACTAGACTAGGAATAAAACCCGAAACATACAATACAATCATTCCTTTAGGAAGGCTTAAGGGACGCCTATTATATTCTAGCCTCTCTGTTGAATCTTATGTACATGACTTAATTTAATCCTTGTAAGAAACAAATGATGATGGTACGTTACTCATTATATACAGATAAGAAAAATTGAGGCATTAGTTTTCAGACTCTAAGACCCATGTGCTTTCAATTATGTTAAATTTTGATGAGCACCTACGATGTGCTAAGTACATTATGCATTATACATGCTCTCTCAATTAATTATATAAAATTCCCTATTAGGATTATCATTTTATTGGTGAAGAGAATGAGGCTCAGATAGAATAAATAACTTTGCAGTCATAGAACAGTAATTTAAATCCAAGTCCATCTGACTCCAAATCTCATGCTCTTTTTATCACCACTTGGCCAACTGAAAGTTGGAAGAGAGTAACAGGAAGAGGGAGAAAAGAAAGATAAAAGAAATAAGGCACATATTAAAAATAAGAGGTTAGACATTCACATTTATATTGCATGCTTCCAAGTAGTAGCCCTGGGCGTTTTTCTGAAATCACTTGTAGTTCTTATTTTGAGAACCAACTTAGAGGCTGTTCTAGGAAGAACTTAAGAACATCAGTTCCCAATAAGTGAAATTAAAAGCAAGTTTAAAAAATGAAAAAATGACGCAAAACATTTGCAAACAACAAAAGTAAGATTGGGGTAATTAATTTGGAATTAGTGAGCATATAGAGCTTTTAAAATAACAGGAAAAAGGGTACTTTAAAACATGGTATGAATGCAAATCAATCTGATTCCTTCACATTCATATCTCAGTGTTGGCCGAGTACAGCAATGTCTGGCTTGACAACCCTTATTCATCAGACTTGTACTTGGGTTGAAAAAAAGCAATCTAATCCTAATCCTCAATAAAATCATCTTTCAGAAGATAATTACATGCTAGCAGTGTATATCTTAGGGGAAATGATAGTACTTCCCAAAAATAGAGTTCTGCAAATGACTCGGGCAACAGCAGCATTATTTTTAGAAGTGCATGCCCTCCCAAAGGGGCTTATTTTGAAGGGGATAAGATTATCTCAGAGCTCTCAAGTTTGTTAAGCATATATCACAGTATATTACAGCCTCATCTAGTTGTCTGCTGAACCAAAAGAAAAAGAGTCTAAAAAGCAAGTTGAAAACATTGATAGATTTAAACTTTGAAACACTTTCTTCTCTTGGTTGCTGCAGCACCACACTCACCTGGTTTCCAACCTGCTTCACTGGTTGATTCCCCCTACCCCCCGGGTCACAGTTGACAGTTCTTCCTTTTCTCCCAGGTCTCAGTACTGGAGCACTTCTTTATAATTCATCACTCTTTAGATGACACCATCTAGTCGCACATCTTTATCTATATGTTGGCAGCTGCCACCCCAATTTATATCTTGACCTAGATTGCTCCCCTCCTGTTCAGGCTCTGAGGGCCAACTATATACTTAATATCCCCAAATGGATAACTGATACATCTTTAAAACTTATTGTGTCTGAAACCAAATTCTTGATCTTTCCTCTAACCTGATCATCCTATAATTTTCCTCGTCTTATTTGAGGACAATTTCATATTTCCATCTGCTCAGACTTAAAACGTTGGTGTAATCTCTGATTTCTTTCTCTATTTCTCATACCATACACCCATTCCACCAGCAAATCCTACTGGTTCTACCTTTAGAACATAACCAGAAACCAACACTTGCCAATACCGTCACCCCCACCTCCCTGGCCAAATCACCACCATCCCACATGTGGATAATAATGATACTCTTTTAAGTGGTTTTGCTGTTTCCAATTTTGCTCATCTAGAGACAATTTCTAATATAGCATCCAGTGTAATTTTTTTCTCAAAATTTAAGTTATATCGTGTTCTTACTCTAAGACAAATGCTTTTCCATTTTACAAAAAGGAAAGCAAAACCCTTTGTGATGACCTACCATATTGTTCAAAATCTAATCCCTCATTACTGCTGTGACCTCTTTATTGGCGACTCCTCCTCTCTCACTCCGGTCCAGCCACCGGGTAGTCTAGCTGTACCTGAGCACCTAAAGTCCCACTAGCATCTCAAGACCTTCGCACTGATTGTTCTTTGAGCCAGGAGCACTCTTTCCCACATAACCAATGCTATAGTTTTCTTTCCCATTTGAGAGATGAATTTAATTTATATTCTCAAAAAAACAAATAAATAAAATGGTCATAAAATGAAATAGACTCAATAGTTAGCTAATAACTTATTTTTGAATGAAAAGGGCATACCCCATAAAAGTAGAGGCCTCTCAAATTCCAAACCAAACCTGGCCCATTCACTACCAGCCAGGTACTAGAAGAAAGACCTGGAAATTAGAAGCTAAGATAAATCAGTATCTTCCATGCCCATAGAGTTGGTCTCGGGAAGGAGGCCTTGTCCTTTCAAGTAACCTAGGCTTAAGGACTCTAGGAAAACACATGCTAATTTTTCCTGAAAAGACCCTTAGCTTACTAATTTTAAATGGAAGCTCCAGAATGTGTTTCTTTTTATATTTCCCACCAGTTACTATACTCAAATAACAAAATAAATTTATGTTATAGAAAAACAGAGGAACATATGAAGAATAGTTCATGTAGGGCCAAGCCCTTAAAGAATTAGTTAAAATCATTCTACATATAAAATTTAAATGATAATAGCTACCTTTAAGCAACACATGCTTATTAGACCTACAATCTGCAAAGCACTATGGAATCACCATTGATCATATAAACTAAAGAAGACAAGACCTTGGCCTCTAGGAGTTTATAAAGCAGCGATAGAACATGTAACTCTTAAATGTAATTAATAGGAGGGAAAGTTCCATTATTATGGTATGAATAGCTTTAGGCAGAAAAAAGAGGACCCTTTTAATTTAAATAATAGGTTTAGGGGAAATTTCATGAGGTGACATCTTTTTATGTGAGCTTTGAAGGACAAATTGAATTTCAATAAATAGGCACAGAGAAGAGACAGGAAAGCCTTTTTTTATGTAGTTATTCATTCATTCATTCATCACACGCACGCGCGCACACACACACACACACATACACATATACTTACTGAGAACGATCTGTGTTTCCATGAAATGTTTTAGATGTGGGAGAGGTGTTTCTCATTCTGAAGGAGGATCTACAGAGATGAGAAAGCATGAGGAAATTTAGTGAAAAGAAATCAGCTGAAGAATTGTGAAGCTGAAAGGTGAAAGAGTGGTTAGTTGATAAAATAAGAGTGGGAGAGTGGGAACTGGAGGAAATGGAGATGGTATCTTATCTTTGAAAGTGTGTGATTTTATTGAAAAGCTCTATAAAATTGTCAGTTACTATTATTATAATCAATAGTTTTGAATGGTGTGCTGAAATGTTTTGAGTTTATACAATAGCAAAGTTTTTTGAGCAGGGAAATGACATTCTCAATACTTTTCTTGGTAGGAAAAAAATGCTCATATGCCCCAAAGAGCACTGAGATAAGGGAGTTCCTCAAACGTAAATCCCCCAAATGCCTCTGGGAAAGAGTTTGTTCTGTGTCTGCTTCAGGGTTTTCTTAACCCATTTAGACAAAAAGGAAAACAGGGAAGCATCAGGCAACAGATTTGGTTATCAGGCAACTTGCTTTAAAGGGATTTTCTCAAAATGATTAAATGTGTCCAATGTCTCAAATACAATTGTCTTTGGACTTGAGTTATGAGTTTGTAAAGCAGTTGTTTTGGGCTGATTGATATAGTGATGATCCTTGGCGATTTCTCTTTAAAATCTCTGAGTCTCCAGCCAATTTTTCTTTGCTATGACCATCTTAAACATTTCCATTTGCCCAGTACAGCATGCCTTACATTTCCAGTCCACGCTACAAGCCATTGTGATTAAATATACTCCAGGCTCTCTACTCTGTCTTGCTCCATAGACATACTGACCACCAGTGTTAGTGTATTTAAATACATGTATTCAATTCAGGTGGACTACAGTAATGGTAAGTGAGATGTTTCCACCTGTTCTGATAGTGTTCATCTTTGTTTCCCACCTGCCAGTCTCTCTTTAAATCTGGCTGGGAGTGATTGCTTGTCTGCCAAGATTAAGAAGCAGACAACTGTCCTGCCTGCATATATGGCCCTGGTGGTACAGAGTTCCCCAAGACCAAGTCAACTAGAATTAGAATTTAGCACCCCATTTGGTCAGGCCTCCCCATCCTTACAGAGTAGCTTCAGTAAATTCCCATATGGCCATAAGTAGGAATCTCTATGTATATTATGCCTTGAAATTTACCAAACATTACAGTTTCCCCAGAAGCCAAAAAGAGGTATCCAATTTGCCTCTGCAATCTTCCTGTCATGCAATTTTATTGCCTTCCAAACTTATTATGTCCTAGATGGCTTTTGTGACATATATGTAAACTCAAAACAGACTCTGGCTAGTGTTCCTGAAAAAGGAGTGGCCAGAGCAATGTCCCCGAATAGATGTAGAGTTCTTGGATACCTGCAAAGATGAGAGTTGACATCTTTCCACTAAAAAAGCAATAGAGCTGTTCAAAAGATAGGCTACAGGACAAGAAAGAAAAAATATAAGAAATGATTAAATATAAGTCAGTGATTGAGACAAAAAGCAAAGTTATCCCTTTTCTCTTTGCTCAGGTCTATGGATTGATGTTTTATGAGTCGCTTGAAGGTTACACAGTGTGTCCAAGGCAGATGAGTGCACAGCGGAGTTAACTGTAGGCTTGACAGAGCCAGAGAGGGTCCCGAAAAGGATGGAAGTAGAGGATACACCTTAAGATATTAAATTCCCAGGACACAGTCTTTAGCTTCCTTCATTTCTCTACACTGATGTCTTTCTAATTTGTATTTTCAGATTCAACCTCTCTCCTGAACTGTGGACTCATTTATTCGATTACTATCTATACCTATATGGGTTACAGACTTTTGAAACCAAACAGGTCCAAAATAATCTCGCCAACTCCTTCGAAAAATCCATTCATCCTACGACTTCTTTATCTAATTAAATGACATCACACCTCACCCTGTTGCTAAGTCCAAAAATCTGGGCATCTTTATCGATTCCTCTTCTCTCTTATGTGTCTCGTACAATCCACGTAGCAAGTCCCGTCACTGCTCTTTAGAGTTATATTATGAACTTGATCAATCCTTATCATCTCTACTGCCAACGCATAAAGGCAATCCCAATAGTTTCTCCCCTAGACTATCACAAAAGACCTCTAGCTGAGGGCCCTGGTCCTGGGCTTGCCGCACTCCATCCTGTGCCCTCTGCCTTGGCTTCTTTACACACAGCATCCAGAATGACCTTTCTAAATGAGAGTCATATCACTCCCTTTGCTCAAAATGCTCCGACCAGATTTTGAATAAAATTGGAAAAAACCTTTAGCAGAGTCTACAAGGCTGCGTATAGTGTGGCCCGATTTACGGCTTAGACCTCATTCCCAAGTATCTCCCCCGACCCCTCCTCACCTGGCTGTACCCTCACCCTTGCAGAGCCTTCAGCACGATCAGCTCCATTCTGTCTCACAGATTTTATACCGGCTATTGCATTTTCCCAGGAACTGTGCCCACAGGACTTTTAAAGGGCTGGATATTTCACATCAGGTAGATTCCTGATCAAATGCTACTTTCCATCTAAAATAATCCATCTAAAATAATCTCCACCCCATCTCTACCGTTCATATACTGACACAACTATACCCAACTACATTTTTTTTTCTTAGCACTCACACCACCTGAAATGATAGTATCTGTTTACTTGTTTAATACCTGTGGTTTTCAAAAGAAAATAATCTCCATATGAGGGCAAAGCTTTGGTACCTTCACTACTGTTTCTTTAAAACTGAAACCAGTATCTGATACATAATAGGTGCCGAATACATACTTAATAAATAAAAACACAACCCAAGGCCCTTGGGGTAGAAGAAGAAAACTGCCAACTTTCTAGCCTCAGTGTGGGATGAATGTATTAAACTATTTGGAATTCAGTTTCAAGGGAGTTTTCATTTGTATGCACCATCTTATAAATTCAATACTTATTGTGCATCATTTCTTATTTAATTTTTTTTCTCTTTTTAATGAGTACAAATGAAGTGACTGGCTATGGTCCTTCTTGTTTTGAATAGCGATCACTCCCCTGAGTGTCAGAATAGAAAATGAGATCCAAAGACAATTTTTCTTAAAATAAAGACCTGAGGGATGGTGGAAAAATGCACTAATGCTGGAGTCGCATGTTCATGGAGTGTCAGAATAGATGTTCCTTCGAGAAAACCTCAACCCTCTGCAGGAATTCTTGCTTCTGAATTAGGGATCAGGACATCCCTGTAAGGGTTTAGGCATAGAGTAATCTAAATAAGATTCAGTATTTAATTAAACTCCTGTGGTGTGTGTACTATAATAGATCTTATTAAAATATGAACTAAAATAAATATTCTTTGCTTATCTTTTAAAATTCCAAATAAAAATATATAAAATGTACTAATGCTAGAAAATGCTTGAGAGAATAACTGGTGCTCTTTCTTAAAAAAGAAAGAGAAAGAAATAAAGAAAAAAAAAGAGAGAGACTAATTGTATCTGCCCCCACTCAACTGTGATGAGGATTAAATTGGAAAAGTGGGTGAGCAGGCCTTGATAACCGCAATGTGGTAGAGAAATACCAGGACCATCTAGAGTATTGCCCAGCAGGGGGGCGTGAACTCCATAAGACCCAGTCTCAGTCGCATTGTTTAGCCCAGCTGAGTCCCTTCTCTGTGAGGGAAGCAGGGGCCAGTTGTGGTACTGCAGAGCAAACACACCTGGAAGGCAGAAGACTGGGGCCTCAGTCCCAGCTCAAGCACTACTTCACTGAGTTTCCTGGGGTCTTTCACATTACCTCTCCAACCTTCATTTTATAATCTACAAAAAAAGGAGTCTAAAGTCATGGCCTCTAAGTGCCTGCCAGCTTTACAGTCGTGGCTTTTTATGTTCCTCAGTGCAATCATAGTATTTTGCTGCTAAAACCCATGAACCTAAGCAGACATTATGCCCACTCCCTATATTTCTTTGTGGTGCAGGAAATTAAAGGAAATGTCTTTAGAATAAGGGACATTCCGGTAGCCTGAGAAGTCAGTCTCATCCTTGGCACTCCGACAAGAGCTGGACTGTGGCTTTCGTGAGCAGCTGTGCTAGACCGTGAGAGACAGACTACGGCCTAGCACAGCACTCTACCCCGGGAGACAGAAACTGGACACCAAAGGCAGAACAGAAAATTAGCCTATGATACTGCTTTTCTCCAACTTTATAGCTGCTTTATCAAATCCTTTGCCCTATGTAGTGGGTGCCACACTTTCATTGTTGTTGTTTATTTCAGTAACCCAACCACGTAAAGTGCAAAGGTCCATCAGGCAATGCTAGTGTGCTCAGTCTTTGTCCATGTTACTGTTGTCCTTCCATACCCACTTCTTTTATCTGCTAAGGAAAAGCTCTTCCTGTTACAAACACAGAATTAATAGAGCCTTCTTTACTTAGAAAAATAAAGGTTTGCTTCCCACCTCAAAGGACAGTGAAAGGACAATAATAAGCTTTTGCCACATATTTAGGTTTAATTCTTCCTACATGTCAGAGACTTCTGGCTAGTGGTGAATCCTGTGAAAAACACAGAGAGGTTACTCAACTTAATTTGCACGGAATTTGTTACAAAGTGTGCATTTTTAGTTTATTAAGACTAAAAGAGTCTTATAGACTGATGTAGTCTATCTATTAACTGACCTTAAACCTATCTTAATACTGACCAATATTTATTTTTGTTCTACCATAAATTCATGCTGGTTCTCATTAGCATATTAAATGAAGATAGCAGACTGCTGAGGGGAACTAACAGCTAAAATCAGCAAAAGAAGAGGAAGCTGAGGAGGAGGAGGAGAAAGAGGAGCAGGCAGCCCCACTGCTATAGCACAGAGGTTGAAAGAGTACCCTGAGATCAAACGGCCTGGTTGGAATTCCACACTTATCACTCAGTAGCTAAGACATTAGGCAACATGGTGAGTTAGACTCTCAAAGCATAAAATTGGAACTAGAACAAAATCTTTACAGAATTCACTAATTTTCCTCCATGGAATATCCAGCAAGTACCTGGGCAAAAATTAAGATGATAGTTATTATTGAATGTCTATTACTGGCAGGGCACCATGAAATATGCTTTATATAGATGATGCCTTTTAATCTTTATAATAACGGCATAAAACAAGTGTTGTTATCTCATTTTAAAGATGAGGAAGCTGAAGATCAAGAAGAGATTAAGTCACATCCTGAGGTAATATTGTTAGAAAGTTTAGAGATGTGATTGAGAATCTGACACACCTGGACACAAGTCTGTGTCCTCAATTCTTATCCATACTGCTAGGCTACGTCATGGAAACCTCAGTGAGTTAAGGTGGCTAGGTTTCTAATAGTACATGATTCATGATGCCATGGCTAACTTTCTTAAATAGGCTCACATTTTATCCAATTTTTATAATAGGTCTTAATAAATATTTATTGATGGTTTCAATGAACAATCATTCATCTGTACGATACACAAAGGCACTTAATGAATTACCTAGTGTTCGATATTTTATTATGTGCAAAGGACTGTCAAATCTTTTTTTTAAAAAAAAACTGACATTATGTCCCTATTTAGATGAGTAAAAGAAGCTGAAATAGATGAAATGGCATGTCCACCCTCACCAAGTTTAATCTTATAGAACTAAGACTCGTATCTGGCCCTCCTGATATGCATTTAAATTAGCCACTGAGAAGTGGACACATACATTTTTTTAATAAAATGAGATAATTTCAGCAAGTTATTTTATTTATTTATTTTTTTGAGACAGAGTTTCACTCTGTTGCCCAGGCTAGTCAATCATCATCAGTGTTTGTGTCTGGTGCTAGGTAGAAGACAATGGCAGGAATTGATGTCTGGGGTGTAGAGCGGTCTCTAGATTTAAGTTTTTTAAAAAATGAAGGAGAAGAATAAGAAGGAAAGAAGAAGAGGAGAGAGAGGAAGAAGTAAGGAAGGTGGGATGCGGAGAGGGACATAAGAAGGAAGGAAGGAGAAAGGGAGAGAGATACAGAGACAGAGAGGGAAGGAGAGAGGAAGAGAGGGAGAAGGTTGAGAGAGGAGGGGAAGGGGAAGGGAGAGGGAGAGGGAGAGGGAGAAAGCCAAGGAAAGAACATGAAAGCAAAAGGCTTTCTCAAAAAGAGAAGCTAAACAAGGTTAACATCAGGCATGTCTTCAGCACTGTAAGAGCGCTTAGCAATGGAATATGCCTAAGGGTCTGGTTTAGAAATCTAAGCATCAGGCATAGCGTGTGCAGTTCTCAGGAAACCACACACCCAATTCCTAGTAGAGTTGAGTCAAGATTTTATCCTTCTGACTATCCGAAAGCAGATCCCTTCATGAAGTTTGGAGTATAGGGTTTCCTTCTTCAACCACAGTATGAAAAGCCAAAGTTAAGGATGCTCCAAAGAGCTATTAAAAATCCCTTTCTTAACTTAGTTTCCTTCCAAAGGAAGACTGTAAGAATTAGTCTGTCTGTGTGTCAGCACTTGCTGCCCATTTGTCAGAGAAATCACAAGCATATTTGGCAGAAGCAGGGAGAGAACATCCTTGGTGGTGGGATTGTCATGATCTCATATCCACCCAAATTATTTTTCTGCAGATAACAGATTAATTTTTATTGGAACCAAAGGAGAAAATAAGTAAGCAATTTTTGTTATGAGAAGAAGAAACCCATAAACCTCCATAACTATGTAACTCTGGGAAGAGTTGATAGGTTATTAAACATTAACAAAAAGGTAAAAGATCACTGAATTCTCAGTGATTTACCCTATTGAGCAATTCTTTGCTTTGTAATATAATAATATGTAAAAAAAAAAGTGTGACTAATAATTTAATTAAGAACATTATATAATATGTTTCCACTATCCCTGAAATCAATAAAGTGACTTTAGGCCCCTTTGAAAAAAGCAACAATGTATAATCATACTATTACTATTGAGCAAAATAGAAAGCTCTTAATAAAGGTTTGTGATTTAGGAAGTGAGTGAATTTTGTTCCAGTCAAGAAGGTTTATATAGTCCTAACATAGTCTACTCTAATAAACATTGCACTAGAAATTTGAATTTTATTATCAAGGCCATCATTCTTCGCAGGGTGCAAAACAACCCACTGAAATGCAGAAAGAAATTATTGGACTTTCCTCTTAGAATGTTAAGCTAAAATATAAGAAAATAAGTTTTACTTATATTACTATACAGATTGTCACCAGATCTGCTATTTGGGTCATATGTAAGAAGGTCCCAAGTCTCATCTGGTATGCAGATGAGGGCTCAGGACAGGGGTTGACAACTCTACCCTTTCTTGTTTTCTTGCTTTCAGCACATTACGACATGCTGTAATTTCTGTGGACCAGGTTGAGTGGATGTGTGTATGAAATGATCTGGTTTTAATTAAACTATCATAAAATGGACATGTGGTTTTAAAAGATTTTTTTCCAAGAGCTGCAGACTGACGATAATACTAATGATGCAAATACAAGTGAGCAACTCAAAATGGCAAAGCTGACACTTTCCCTTAACCTCATAGTAGCTCTTCATCAGCTACATGATGAAGCAAAAAATAAAGACAATGTAATCAGTCCTGACAAGGCATCAGCTAATAACACTTGAAATCAAGAAGGTTCTTTGAAATATTTACATCTATTATCATTGAGAATGAACTTTTTCTTAAATGTATATTTTGTTATAAGCAATCAGCTAATAATATAAATTCAGTATGATTAGAGAGACATATTCAAAAGCTATTTTATACTATTCCCATGCTTCTTATTATATTTTATTGTACAATACAGTAATATGCTAATTATAGTTTAAGATTTTAATTCATGGATATGCTTCATAAATATTAATATACAAACATAAGTATAAACATTTGAGAAATCCATATCCAATAATGTTTAATGATGGAATACTTGAAAGAAAACTGAAAGCCAGTGTTTTAATGCAATGTTTTCAAATAGAAGAATAACCTTAACATCTAGCTTTAAAAAGGTTAACTAACTGATTATGTTGTGGAATGTGGATTGGAGGAAAGAATAAAACCAGAGTTAACATCCAGAATGCTATTTTGCTGTAGAAGATAAGAATCAAAGTAGATCTCAGAGAATTAAGTAGACTTCTCTCTATTAATAGTTTCTGCACAGCAAAATAGTCCTGAATAGAGATATTTGTCCACAGGGAATATTCTTTTAAAGAAATAATATAACCCAAAGGAAAAACTATACTAGGGTAAAGAAAGCAAGAACAAGAGGGAAAAAATGCCTCCTCCCAAGAAAATAGACCACCCCTCCCCTTTGGCTGTTCTGAGCTAAAAACTAGGAGGGAAAAGAGAAAATTTCCTCCTCCCCTAGTGAAAGAATGAAATAGATATGAAAGAGTTTCTATTTGTTATCCTTAATTGAATCCTGTGATTTACATTTGAAAGGATTTACAAGGCCGGCCTTCTGTGTTTCTCCAACTGTACTGGGCAAAGGAGTCACCTGAGGATCTGGTGAACATGCAGAGTCTGATTCAGCAAGTCTGGATGTTATAAAATGCAAACAAAAAATTGTAAATGCTAATTAGTATTAGGTCATTAAATATGAAATATCTGATTTCAAATCAAAAGTTTAGTTTATTATATCTCAAACAAGAAGCAATACAGTTAAGCAAAGTATGTGCCTAAACTATCAACGCAGTTTTGCCACTTAACGGTGGCTTGTTTATGCCAGCAGTGAAGAAGCCTGGATAGCCAGTGGGGATGAAATCACAAGAGGCGTTTTCCACAGCTTGTCGAGAACTGAGTATTTGTCCTTGCAAGAGGTGGTCCAAAGCCTGGAAGAAGTGGTGGTCAGTTGGTGCAAGGTCTGGTGAATATGGCGGATGACAGAGGGTTTCCAAGTCCAGCTTCTGTAATTTGAGCTGCGTTGTTTTTTGTGACATGCGGTTGTGCAAGAGGACTGGCCTGTCTCTACTGACCAATCTCAGCTGCTTAATAGCGAGCGTCCTCATCATTTCAGCTAATTGGTTGCAGTAAACGTCCACTGTGATTGATTGACCAGGTTTCATGAAGCTGTAGTCAATTGCACCGGACAGACACCATTAGCTTTTTTGGATAAATATTTGGTTTTGTACTGTGTTTTGGCATTTCATCTTTATCGAACCACTGTGCCCAATGCTTGAGATTGTCAAAAAGAATCCATTTTTTCATCACATGTAACAATACAGTGTAGAAGTGGTTCACCTTTATGTCGTGACAGCGAAAAAGGCAAGCTTCGAGGTGATTTCTCTTCTGATGCTCATTTAATTCATGTGTTACCCATCTATCCAGCTTCTTTACCTTGCTGATTTGTTTCAAATGGTCTAATATTGTTGGAATAGTAATGCCAGACCTTGCTGCTAAATCATGAGTAGGTTGAGATGGATTTGCTTCCACTACAGCTTTCAACTCATCATTATCTACCATGGTCTTAGGTCTCCCACATGGCTCAAGATTAAAATCACCAGAACGGAACTTCTCAAACCATCAACATACTGTGTGTGCATTAGCCACATCCTTCCCAAACACTTTGTTGATATTTCGAGCTGCCTGTGCTGCATTGGTTCCACAATGGAACTCATATTCGAAAATAACATGAATTTTTTAACTTATCCATGGTTTCATAAAAATTGCCCCCCCAAAAGAGTTGAAAGATGATCACAATCCAAAACATGTGTTTGAAAGAATGTTGATGTACCTTCACAATCAGAAACAACAACAAAAACCTCAAAAAAATGTCAAAGTGAAATATCAGAGATATCAATATTTAGTACTTAAGGAAATTGGATATTCCATACTTAATAACATAATAAAAATAAATTTAAATAGAAGTCTTATTCTATCTTCCTCCTGCATCCTCCCCACAGAGTCATACTTTGTATCCTTGGGCACGTACCCCATTTTGGAGGCTCTAGGGCTAGAGGATGCATACTAGTTCTTGGTCTTTTGTATGAAATTTGGGTATTCCGGATAATCAAGTATCTCATTTGTGTACATGAAGAACAATAGCTGTAAACTACACATGCAAGGAATCCATCAAAGCAGAATTATCTATCCTTCCCAAACTTCCAAAATGGCTCATAAGAAAATAAGGTGAAGTGTCTTTCTCAGGATAATTAGAAAATTACGTAGTAGTTATTTTCCCACTAAAACAAGCAAAGGTTTCTTGATAACTATCTCTCAGCTATCAATTCACCAATATTACTGAATTAGTACAAAATCTAAACCAGTTCTCAAAATCTAATGTGCAGAACTTCCTATGAAATTTGTTTAAAATACAGATTTTGGGGTCTTACAGAGATTCTTAGTCATGGATCTGAATGAAGTAAAAAGAAAACTGGAGAGTCTAGAAATGGACTTGTAAATATATGAAAAAAAATACTGGAAATAACATTTTTAATCAATAGGGAAATGATGGAATATTCAATAAATGCTATTAGAACAGTTCGTTTTCTAAGTGGATAAAAATGAAAACTGGCAACTTAGGTTCAGCAGGAAATCAATGGCACATACATATTAGATACTTTGAGGAAGGTTTAATAAAGGGATTATTTACAGATGAAGGTAGGGTATAGTGAAATCACAAAGAGTGTAATATCCCAGGTCTGGAAACAGCAGAGCTGTTACCACTGCTGTACTCAAGGAGAACAACAGTTACCAGAATATGAAAGCAGAGCTTTTGTGTAAGGAGGGTGTCTTTGATATTAGATGTCATGTTTAACCAAGAGGCACAGCCAGCCAGAGGCAACACTTCAAGGAAGACATTGGGAGATGTATTGATATCCCAATATTGCATTCCTCCCTCCCTCCAATTTCCTTTGGTTCCTCATTGCCTGAAGCAAACTACAAACCGGAGATCACGGAATCCCTTTGTTGAACACCTTGTAGATGAGTATTTCTGGGCAGAGTCCGGGGTGCAGAAAGAACTGACAGAGGAATGAACATGACATATCCAACAAGATTGCTAATGCACACCATATATAAAATCAATCTGTCCCAGGTGCATCAAGATTCCTCTTCTTAATTCTGATGTTCCTAAAATGTGATTATTATTGGTTTATGCTTATATAATATAATGTACCCATTGTTAAGAGAATTTTGTAGCTGTTGCTCAGGGACAAATTTTCTCACTACAGGTTAAAATAAAGTTACTGTTCTATGGTTCCAGTTCTTACCAAGATGCTAAATTAGCACAATGTCTGGTTATCTCCCTCAAGAAACAACCCCAAAGGAAGTAGAGGAAAAAACCGAAGATACTCCAAAACATGTAAAAGCCTCTCAGGTACACACCTGCTTGTGTGGCGTAGTGGTTTTATTGGAGGATAAAAAACAAAGACTTTTCTTCCCTATTCTCAACCATTGCTTTGGGACCAACTAATGGTTCTCAAACTCTGGCCCTAGGCCCAAAGTATTAGCATAACTTGGGGACTTGTGAGAAATTCAAATTCTTGAGCCCTATCCCAGATAAACTGAGTCACAAATTGATGCAATGGAGCCCATAAATCTATGCAAGACCTCCAGGGTATGTTTATACATACTGAAGATTGAGAACCACTGGAATAAAACAATATATGCATCTATACTAAGGTTGTCAGATTTAGCAAATAAAAATACAGTACACCCAGTTGAAATTGAATTGCAGGTAAACAACTAATATTTTTTTAGTATGTTGCTGAAATTCAAGTTTAACTGGGTGTCTTGCATTTAATTGGGGGATCCTAATCTATATCTGTAATTACTCATAACTCTGGTCCAGGTGTCTTCCAGAGTAAACCCAGGACAGCTCAGAAGCACAGGTAGTGCTCCTTGAACACTACAGTACTCACAATGGATAGCAGTTAGCGTCACCTGAGAGCCTGTAGGAAATGCAGATTCTCAGCCTCAACTCAGAATGACTAAATGGGAAAGTCCAGGGATGTGGCCAAGGACTCGGAGGTTCACCAAGGCCTCCAGGTGGCTTTTATGCACCCTGCAGTTTGAGAAGCATCAAATCTCAGGCAACAAATCCCACCCCTTTCTCCCTTTCAATGCCCAAGACTGAGAAAAGTTTATTCCTAAGGCTGCTTCTGCCAGGGGCAGAGAGGGAAGCTTTGATCTGAGGAATTATCTTGCGACATATCAGCATTTCTACTAAATTGTATTCATTATAAGCGAGTAACTAAGACCAGTCCACAGTCAAGGGGACAAAAATTAAGTCCATCTTATAAAGGAAAAATATTAAAGAATTTGAAGATACTCATTTTTAAATCATCACAGACACAAATATTGAAACTAAAAGAATGTAAAAAAGAATGTTAATCAAATGCTATGATAACCAAAGGCAAGCTGGCATGACCATATTAATATGAAATAAAATGGACTTTAGAACAACCCCACAAATTATTAGGGATTGATAGGTTGATAGGGTCACATATAGAAAATAAAAGGTTCTACTCAGTAATACAAAATATAATGATTTTAAAGTTGTAAACCATTTAATAAAATTTCTTTAAAATATGTAACGCAGTGCAAAAAAACAATGGAAGTACAAAAAGAAATTGATAATTTCTCTTTTTAATAAGAAAATTCAAAACATCTATATTGATTATTGACAGGCCAATCAGACGGAACAACTAGTAAGGACATAGAAGATCTGGAAAACACAATTAACAAGCTCAACTTAATGACCACATATAGAGTTCTATGCAACAATGGGAGACTATACTTTTTTCTCATACACATATTTATGTACAAAGCTTTAAAGAAAGCCTCACCTTAAAATTTGTACCCCCAGAATATGCCAAAAGAAAAAAAAAAAGAAAAAAAAATAAAGAAAGGCTCAATAAATTTCAAAGAACAGCTATTATTCAGGTCATAATCTCTGATCAAAATATAATTAGGCTAAACATTAATAACAAAAATAATTTTTAGAATCTCCACTTAATTTTAAAATGTATGGGTGTACTGGAGAAAAAAATTACAGCAAAAATGTAAACATGATAGTACTTAAATTATGATGAAAAAATATATATTAACACCTATGAGAGCAAAATTTTGTACCATGGAATATTTATGGCCTTAAGTACTTACATAAGAAGAGAAGAAAACTTAAAACTTAATGAGCTAAGTGTTCATTCTAAGAAGTTAGCAATAGAAAATCAGAATAATAATAAGCAGATAACAGAAAGGACAAAAAATATTAGAATACAAAAACAATAGTAAAGGTAAAAATAAATGGGTTGATTTTTTGAAAAGATTAAAATAGATACATACCTCTGGAAGAAATAATCAAGAAATAAAGAAGACAAAAATAAATATTACAAAGCAATATTATGAAAATTGACATATATAGTAAGTAGAAACTTAAAATAAAAGAATAGTCTATCAATTACACTGTAATTAAAATCTTAAGTGACTGTGATGGTTAATTTTATGTGTCAATTTGACTGGGCCATGGGGTACTCAGATATTTGGTCAAACATTATCCAGGTTGTTTCTACGAGAGTGTTTTTGGATGAGATTAACATTTAAATCAATAGACTACGTAAAGCAGACTGCCCTCTCTAACGTGGGTGGGCCTCATCCAATCAGTTGAAGGTCTGAATAGCACAAAAAAAGCAGACTATTTGCCCCTAACTAAGAGCAAATTGTTCCTGCCTGACTACTATCAAAATGGGATATTAGCTTTTTCCTGCCTCTGGATTCAATCTGAAACATTGGCTCTTTTTGGAACTCAAGCCTACAGCATTTAGACAGGCCCTATACCATGGGCTCTCCTGGTTCTCAGGTGTTCACATTTGGTCTAGAACTATACCGGCAGCTCTCCTGGGCCTCCAGCTTCCACCTCACTCTGCAGATCTTGGGACTTGTCAGCCTGCAGAATTATCATTTTATGCAATTATCATATATATTCTTATATAATCATCATATATATGGTAATATAATTATAAAATTCTTGGGAAAAAATAACATTAGAAATCAGTGCTAAAGAAACAAAAATCTTCATTAGTCCTATAATTATTAAGAATTATAGCAGTTAAAGCATCACTAAGCCAAGATGGTTTTAAAATTGATTTTTATTTTTAATTTTCAGAATATTATGGGAGCACAAACATTTTGGTTACATATAATGCCTTTGCCTTGCCCAAGGCAGAGCTACAAGTGTGCCCATCCCCCACACAGTGTGCTCCTCACCCACTGATTGTGAGTTTACCCATCCTCACCACCCCTTTCCCACCCTCCTGGCACCGGATGAACATTACTTCCATGTGAGCACCTAAGTGTTGATCAGTTAGTACCAATTTGATGGCGAGTACATGTGGTGCTTGTTTTTAATTGATTCTTATCAAACTTCCAAGGTGAAAGAAAAAAAAAAAGACAAACATTTTTATCCAAAACCAAGTTGGGTCTGTTATGGATAGGCAAAGATAATTTATTTTTAAAAATTCATAAATGAAATGCACTGTATTATCAGACTGAAAGAGAAATGCCATATGATAATTTCAAGAAATGCAAAACAAGTGTTTTATAAAATTAAACATTCATTCAGGATAAAAATATAGTGCTAAATTGAATTCAAAATGGAAAAATACTATAATCCTTCTTTTCACAGGAGAGATTGAGACAAGGGGGCCCACTGTCACCATGTCTCATCAATATTTTAATGAAAGTACTAGCTGCTACAACAAAAATTAAGAAGAAAGAAGAAAAAAAGTTGACTCATACATTTTGGAAAAAAGAAAGTAATCTTTTGAAAATGATATGATTGTTCACATAGAGCAACTAAAATAATACACAGAAAATATTTTAGAAATAATAGAATTTAACAAGATACCTATAAAAAGCAATTGCATTTATGAACAGCAAACACAAACCAGAAAATAGTCAACGTAATTAGTGATGAGGGAAATGCCAATAATGATTATGTTCACTTTATATGATTTAACTGACCAATATTAAAAGTCTGACAATATCAAGTATTGGAGAGAAGTGTATGTTGAAGGAATGTCTTATACATTGTTGGAGGGAGTGTAAATTAGAGCAAATGCTTTGGAAAATGGTTTGGTATTCCCCTGAAGAGTTAGCTATTTACCCACATTTTGGCCTGGCAATTCCACTTGTAGGTATATACCAAGAGAAACCTTTGCATATGGACACAAGGGACATGATCCAGACTATTTATAGCTGCACTATTCCTATCATCCAACATTTGGAAGCAGCCCAAATGCTCTCCAGCAGAAGACTGTGTGACTAACATGTGGTAGATGCACATAATGACATATTACACAGCAGTCAGGAGGAATAACTATAGAGATATACAACAATAGGAATGAAATTAAGCAATATGATATCAAGAATAAAGTAACTGTGGAAGCTGGGAGGCCGAGGCAGGAGGATCACTCAAGGTTGGGAGTTCGAGACCAGCCTGAGCAAGAGTGAGACCCTATCTCTACTAAAAAAATAAATAAAAAGAGAAGGAAATTAGCCTGAAAACTAAAAATATATAGAAAAAGTTAGCCTGGCATAGTGGCACATGCCTGTAGTCCCAGCTACTCCAGAGGCTGAGGCAGAAGGATCGCTTGAGCCCAGAAGTTTGAGGTTGCTGTGAGCTAGGCTGATGCCATGGCACTCTAGCCAGGACAACAGAGTGAGACTCACTCTGTCTTAAAAAAAAGAAAAAAAGAAAAAAACTGTGGAAGGAGTATATGCAGCATGATACCCACTTTTATAAATTAAATATAAATAAAAATAATAAATATAATATTATTTTTTAGCAATCCCTACCTACAGAACAAGATGATGACCTTTTCAGGTGAGGGGTGGCAGAGGGATGGGAGAAGATACGGACATTACCAAGATCCTAGTTTATATTATAGGTGATAGGTTCGTGGATGGCTATAACAGTATTAAAAATAACCAACTAAAGAAAGAAAGTGAGTCACACATAGATCAGTAATGGAATGATTTTGATTAATACTCTTATGTGCACTTGAGGTCCAAAGAGGGCAATGAATCACTGTCTGTCTCAGGGACTTTAGACTCTGGTGACAGAAACTACTGCTACAAGGAGGAGCTGGGCAGAGATGCAACCAAGAGAGCTTTTCTTTATTGTGAATGAGGGAGGCTTCTGTCCCCTGGGAGAAGGTGTTCCTTGTCCTTTGTGGGCGCCTGGAGTTGTCTGGAAGAGCTCTGCCTGTCTTTTTTCTTGCTGAATTGAGAAAATCCTATATAAGATGTCAAATTCCACATTTGGCTTCTATGAGAAAGACTGGTCAGGATATGCCATGCAGAGCCCCTTAGTTTCAATTAATAGCACTGCCAATGGCTCCGGAGCCCATGCCTACAGCCCACCTCTGCTGACTCTAATTTTAGAGAATTCCCCGTTTTGGATCTCCTCTCTTACCTTGTTTGCATGTTGAGATGCTCACTTGTTTCATTGCTTTGTTATGTTCTCGATTACCAGATTTTGTGGCATCTATAGTGTAAGTTCTCAAATGTTACGATCGGCTGATGGACAACTTCCCAGATTTCTAATGCCGCTGTGGATTTTTTTTCCCTGTCACTTCGTTTTAGGCTCTGGGGAGGGAAGAGGTATAACCTCCTATTACTCCATCAGCCATCTTAAACTGGAAGTTCTCGGAAATTAATTTAGAATGAGGACAGGGAGCTGGGGCTGGTTAGGTCTCTTTGAAAAGAGAAAAAGTTGTTGATGATTTAGAAAGATGTGTTCTAGTGGTTGGAGTCAAGATTCTTAAATTATTTACCGGACTCAGGCTGAACTACTAGAACTGAACAAAACAAACAGACTGAATCTGAAAGAAAATTAGGTTGCCGGCAATTGAGACTTTAAAATAGAAAGTCTACAACCCTCAGCACAAGTGCTGAATTCCTCAGCCTGCAGTGACTTTCAGACACACCAACCAGATACACACGGTCAGAACATTGAGTTGTTGAAATGATAACAGGCTGAATTTTAAATAATCTGTTAGAATGGCTTTCCCTTTTTACTCCCTTATTTTTTCAAATTGGAAGTGGCCACTTATATTTCCCAGGAATGATCTGAAACTTTCATTCAGTTTTGTTTGCAAGATAATCTAACCTAGTGAAATTACCGATAGATATACTAAAGGAGTACATACAGGTGTGTATATATATATATATATATATATATATATATATATATATATATAATCCCTTGAAGAAATCTCCTGTTGGTTCCATGGAAAAGGGTAGTTTGATTAGGTTACATTTGCAACATGCACTAAATTTTTACATATATTTCAGAAAATAAAATGGTGAGAAACCCTGAGGTATAATACTACATTCTGTCTACTGTAGCATCTTAGATTTATCTTCAGTGCTATCCAAACTTTCCCATGAATGAACTTGACCCTTTCTTTTATCTTTTGCTCATTCAGTCTCCTTCTTTGGTCGTATCCTGGTTTGCTGTCACATTCAAAATCCAGATACTGTCCTATCGAGGCATTCCACAGTCCTGATTATGGCTTGTAATCACCCGGCACTGCCCCATCGCCCTGGCATTGTGGTGCAATCACATCTCCTTTCGTTTCTGAGACACACCAAGATCGTTGCGCCTGTGCATTTCTTCCCTCTGCCTTGAGTATTCACCCTCTTTCACCTCTCCTGACTAGCATCGTTAATTCTTTAAGTCTCAGCTTAAATGTCACTTGTTTCAAAAAGGCTTTTCTGACCTCCCTATGCAAACCCCTACCTAGCAGCTTGAAGTTTGTCTTCAAAGCATCAGTGTTATCATTTTATGTATGTATAATATTCCCTTTGGTTCCTATTTAATGTATCTCCAATACTGCTTTAGGACAGGTATAGTATATCTATTTTGTTTACTATATATGTGCAATAAAGGCATAGCATTTAAAACTTAGCAGGTTTCCAATACATATTTACTGAGTTCCACAAATCAAAGGTAGAGTTTTAGATAAATTAAGGCTAAAGCACACATTTGAGTAATAATCAAGTTCCGATTCAATTGGTGACATATTTCAGAGGCCCAAAATGCTAAATAATTCTCTGTGTTGTTTTTTATTACTGCCTGTTAGATTAACAGGTCCTTCTTACAGCTGTGGTCTTTTACCTCCGGTGTGGCCTAGTTTACTATTCATCCTAGCGATGGATTCTTACCATCACTATCCAAAAGAATTGGAGAGCTAGTGTCTTCCCTGACCTTAGTACCTTTAGACAAGTCAGAAAACTTCGCTGAGCCATGGTCTCTGCATTTGAAGAATGAGGATAACGCTTCTGTCATAGGTTAATCAGGATGATTAAATGGGGCCACTTAAACATAGCACTTGGTACTAGTCCAAGAGCACCAACACAGATGCTAGTTCCTTTGCCTCACTACTACTGTTGTGAGTTTAGACCACGCTTGAGGGCACGCTGTCCACACAAGAACACTCTCATTTCTGACACCAATTGTAAGTTGTGGGTGGTGGGTCTCAGAATCAGCCTCAGGTCTGGTAATTTGGTAACAGGATTCACAGAACTCACTGAAATCTGTCATGCTCATGGTTACATGATTCCACAGTGAAAGAATGCAGATTAATATCAGCCAAGGGAAGGCACACATACAGTAGAGTCTAGGGTGGGGTCCAGATATCCATCTTACAGTCCTCACTGCAGAATCAGAGCAGGGTTAACTTCTTAGCCACAAGGTGTGACAATATGCATGGAGTATTGCCAACCTGAGCCACACCTTATACACACCTGAGCCATAGTGTCCAGAGTTTTTACTGGGGCCTCATCACCTTGGCATGACTGATTGATTGATTGATTAATTGTTCACATGGTTGAGCTCTGTTTCCAGGTTGGTTGGAATTGTGTGACTGCAAACCCCAACCCTAAGTCACACCCTAAATCACATCGTTAGATTATCCAGTGTGATCTCAGACCCCCAGATATTAGGCATGATATTGCAATAGCTTAGAGATTATCTCCTGAATATAATCTCTAAGGCAAAGGCCGGGCCTGTTTTTGAGCAGGATTAAATTATTTACTACATAATTGGATACCAGGTATTCAACTATTGGCACCTTATAGAGACTCCCTGTTTTCACAACTGTCTTCCTCGTCAATTCAGAATTCCATCTCAACTTCTCTGGAAAATTAGTTTCTCTTAGTCCTTTTTCCTTGGCATTTTGATGTAGACTCATCTACATGCTGAACGTGAGCTTGTATATTAATGAATTTCTCTTAGTCTGTTTAGGCTGCTACAACCAATATCATAACTCAGGTAGATGAGAAAAAACAGAAATTTATTTCTTATAGTTATGAAACTGGGAAGTCCAGGATCAATATGCCAGCAGATTTGATGTTTGGTGAAGCTTGCTTTTCATATATAGCTCTTTCTAGCTGTGTCCTCACATGACAAGAGGGGGCAAGGCAGCTCTCTGGGGCCTCTTTTATAAGGGCACTAACTCCAATTACAAGGCTTCACTTTCACAACCTAATCACCTCCCAAAAGGCCCCACCTCCTAATACTGTCACCCTCATATTTCAATCTATGAATTTTGGGAGAACATAAACATTCGGACCAAGCAATAAACTAAAAATCCTATTGTGTCTTTCTGTATGTTTTCCTTACGTCAATTCTATAATAATATGGTTCAAGACGTTGGAGGCAAAATCCTAAAACCTTCCACTGGCTAGCTCCGTGACCTCATTTATCTGTCTCTGTCTCTTTTTTTCAAGATTACTGAATCTTCATAGATATTCCCCTAACACCTGTACCTATATTGTATATGCTACATATAAGAATCACCTGGGGAACTTGTTAAACTCTGAGATCACTAGGTAAGGCAGTCACAATTCTTAGTTGCAAATAATAGAATCTACTCCTGCAAGTTGAAGGAAAAGGAACTCATTAACCCTTTGCGCTTGGATGTCGAGTGTGACTCAACACGGTTAGCATCGGTAGCAGCTCGTAAGTCGAGCCACAATCAACACTAGTTTCACCGTGGAGGGAAGGGGGATTTTTGTCTATTTTTCCAGTATCTTTTCTTGTTTTCATTAGCATGAAAGGACAAGTAGATTGTAAATGCAGAGATGGTACAGTAACTTCCAGGGGTAGATTATTATCCACTAACTTAGAGCAACGTTTAGATGGAAAGCTCCATATAATCACACCTCACCCTAACAAAAAACACAAAGATTGTGTTTTTTGTTCTAACAGAAAAATCAAAGGAGGAAGAAGGGAGACGATTTATGTTTGCAAAACATGAATGTAAACCAGGTCTTCATGTGGGTGAATGTTTCAAAAAATATCACACCATGAAAAATTATAGAGATTAAAATTACTCTTTGAATGTATCAATAATTTGAAATATTAAAAAAATCCAAATAAATAAGTTTATATGAAAAGAAACTCCAGTTTTTTATTCTACTGCCATGCTTTGTAAAGTCTGGGATGTTTAAAAAAATTAAATCCCGAGTAGAATAAAGGAATTGAGAAAAAAGCAACCGAGTGCAAAGGGTTAAAGCATATGCAATTGCTCTCAACATCTCCAAGGTTTCAGAAACAAATTTCAGTCCAGAGAATAGAGAGACACGAACAAGATAGAAACCACACTACTGGTTTTCTCCCGGGCACGATTATACCACGGCTGCTGTTGCACAATGATGCACTGTTCACCCATTGTGAACATTGGGCACCAAATCCTGAACCCAGAATGCTGAGTAAAGAATCCGACAGTGATCCCAGCTAGAACTGCCTCTGAAAGTGCTATGTCTCTCTTCCAAGCTTCAGCAGCCGTACTGATAAAATAACACTTCCCTCCTCACCCAACTCTTCCCAGAAATGAAGCCATGAAGGGGCATCTGTTGGGCAGAGCCTAGGATACATGCTATAGCCCCAGCCACACGGCAACTGCACAACTGACCATTCAGGTTTTTACCTTAGGAAGGTGGGGCTTGTGTTGTGGGGAATAACTAAAATGTAGGAGTAGTATATAAAAGATTCTGACACACACATACATTGTGGAGTAGGTATCATCTGTTGCCTATTGTTAGGGGTACAAGTCCAAGCACTTCTGCCCATTGTATCTTGATAT
The DNA here is from genome assembly GCA_008750895.1 of Mirza zaza. Lineage (NCBI taxonomy): Eukaryota > Metazoa > Chordata > Mammalia > Primates > Cheirogaleidae > Mirza > Mirza zaza. The sequence continues at coordinate 62,597 of VSMD01075902.1, forward strand.
CAGAGCCACTAAGAAAAACACAACACAGGGAACCACTGGATGGAACAATACTTTACTTGTGTGGAGAAGAGAAAGACCAAGATTAGCTTCAGTAGTGGCTATCAGTCCCCCATGGCCAGTGGGTCCCTTCCGGCAGCCAACATAGACCAACTGGGCCATATTCACCCCTCTTGCACTGCAGTAGAAGGATCCATTTCCTCCCCACAGAGGAGAGATAGTGGTGGGGCTCGCCAGGTGCCATATGATACACATGATTAAGTAGAACAAAGGATACACACTGAGACTGAAAGAGGAAAAAAATATTTCTATACAAGGTGAAAAGTCCAGCACAGACTGTGAAGATTCCTTATCTCTTGGTAAGGAAGTGTTCCAGGCCCAAGGTCTATTCTTATGCAGCTGAGTGAAGGTCAAAAGACTGCATGCAGGAGACTGCCTCTTCCAACACATGCGATAAACACTCGCCCATCTGATTCCAAGTCTGCCCCACTGCAAGTACAGTGTATGCCCTTCTTCCACATTTCAATTACAAATGACACACCATCCTGCTCTGACAAGTATAAAGTGCCTATCCATCATAAGCGAGACAAACCAAAGTCTCCATGATCCTTTCCTCCTCTAAGGTTAGTATTTGTAAGTGATATCCTTTCTCCTTCCATTTTCCTGTGAAACTATTGACTAAATTAACTGGCAGACTAATGTAACCTATGTGCTATATTTTGTAGTTACCTACCATAAATACATTCTATAGAAAAATAGTGGAGGGAATGATGAAATAATTTAAATATTAATTGCAACATCAATAAGAAGTTACAGTTAGGTACTACTCACGTTTATACTATGGATCAAAAGGCCTTCATTGGTATTCATTAGTTTATTCACTCTGTCTCTATGCCCCCTTTGCCCTCTGTCAAAACCTGAGATTCTCTGAGCTCTTTTCTTGGTAGATGGCCTAAATGTCAATCTTGTACTATCATAGCTTTCTGTGGCCCTGCCTATATATGAGGTTGCTTTAGTCTTCAATTAACATTGACCCTTGCACAAGGCAAAAGCAAAGCCATACCAGGGGACCTCCTGAGTTTCAGAAAAGCTCCTCGCTCATACTCCCACACTTAGTATTTATCAACAACCCCATTGCTGCCTGAAAACCAGAACCAGTTGTCCCACTGAGCACAAAACCTACTTTTATCCCTTCTAACACTATGTCCTGAGAGGCTTGAAATTTCAATGAAGCAGTATCGAATCCTCTGGTGGACGCATTTCTACAATGGCTGTTAAGACCTCTGAACCAGCAGAACCTAGAGTTAGGGCACGGAAAGCAAAATCTTACGAATAAGTCATTAAACATGATAATGTACAGCAACATTCCCACTTCCACCCCTTACTCCTGAATTCATGCAAGCTAGCTATGAGGGATGAAGCACCAGTTTTGTCTCCTCACAATCATTAATATATTATTTTACTTTCTGTAAAGACAACTATTTCTGGATCATGGGTAGCCATCATAGGACCCCTGAATTCCATGAACATAAACCCATTGTCTTAATCCTTTTGCTGTAAAATCGGTTTCTTGGTCTGAGGGAATGTCGTTGCATAGGGCATTTACTCACTCACAGCTTATATTGCCCATATAAACATGGCTTGTGGTGAAGGCCATTTCTAAAGCCAGATTACAAGTCTGTCCCAGGTAGGACAAATCACTGACCCTGCCATGATGATAGGGTTCCAGTGTAATCAGCCGACCATGGTAGGTTGATCAGTCCCTTACCACATACTATGATAACAGGGCTTAGAGTTGGTCACACACTGCAAAACTGGACACTGAGTCCTGGCTGTAGCCAAGTCACCATTGGGAAAGAGAAGTCCATGCTATTGAGCCCTTGTATTAATATAATATTCATCCCTGTCCCCATGAGCTTACTGAGCAAGCTGTGGGATTGCTGATAAAAGGGAATGCTATACACTAGATAGGACAGTTTTTCCACCTGACTACTGATGTTTTTCCCTGCTGTATGTGGCTTTTGGTGAATATTTACTTGGAAAACAAGTTATCTCAATCAAGGCATATTCTGAAGTCCCTTTCATAAAATTGCTACTCAAAATTTCTTATCACCAATAACATCAGCCCCCTTATTTCCAAATCCTTGAGCATTCAGCCAAACCAAAGCTCAAGAAATAAAAAAAAAAAAGGTGAAAGAGAGAAATTAAGCCATCGTAAAATAAATGGCAAACTGAAAGCAGTAAAAACAAGAATTGGCATTACTGAAAGCAAAGGCGAAAATGACAAGCAAGAAAAACATCAACATGAAATTGAAATTAAAATAAACCAAACTAAAACACAAAAATTAAAATGAAGAGAGAAGAAAGTACCGATTTGAAAGACGAATATGATAACTGATAATAGGAAGAAGAGATTTAAGCATATTGGATAAAACCTATTCAAATACATGAATTAAGAAATGTTTTTGCACTTAAGGAATATATTTGGGAATTTACAGATTTGAAAGGCTGCTCGTGACTTGGTAAATATGCTGGATTTTAAACTTGAAGAAATAATCCTTTGGATATTAAGCCAGGCACCAAATAATGTTCCCCGAGGGCTCTGCTGGGACCAGGGCTCATTTTTGCTATCTCAGCACCTTCTGAACAGTGTAGTAAGGAAAGTGCTAAGTTTCAGAAACATAGCAGCATAGAGGATTGGTAGGGGTAGAGGATTGGTGGGCTCAGACTTTCCACAACAGATGCTAAAAGATGGTGACTCTATATCCACAAGGCTCTTAGAGAAAAAAGTTTTATCAATAATTTTCTAACCCTCCAAACCATTGTTCAAATACAAACATTGCCTTTAAATATTTTTGACCATTCAAATCTTAGAAATGTTATGAGCTCTGCTCGAAGGAACTCTAAAGAGAAAAACAAACAAATAAACAAATAGAACTTCAGTTAACCAAAGGATGAGCAGAGAAATAAAAGCTAAAACACCCAAGATAAGCATTGAATACATTCAGCTTTAGAATGTTGCATTGAATCTATAAATCAATTTGGGTAGTATGGACATTTTGACAATGTTGATTCTACTAATCCATGAGCATGTTATGTTCTTCCATTTGTTTGTGTCAACAGTGATTTCTCTCCTCAGTGTTTTGTTGTCTCCTTGTAGAGATCTTTTACCTCCCTGGTTAAGTAAATTCCTGAGTATTTTCTTTTCTTTGTAGTTACTGTAAATGATATTGGGTCTTTGATTTGACTCTTGGCTTGACTGTTACTGATGTATAGGCATGCTACTGATTTGTGTATATTGATTTTGTAAGCTGAGAGTTTGCTGTATTTACATATCAATTCCAGGAGTCTCTTGGTGGAGTCTTTGGGGTTTTCTAGATACAAGATCATATTGTCAACACAATGCAATAGTTTGACCTTCTCTTTCCCAATTTGGATACCCTTTATTTCCTTCTTTTGCCTGATGTCTGTGGCTAGGACTTCCAGAACTATGTTGAATAGAAGTGGCGACAGTGGGCACCCTTGTCTTGTTCCAGTTCTTAGTGGGACTGCTTTCAACTTTTCTGCATTCATTATGGTGTTGGCTGTGGGTTGGTCATATATGGCTTTTATAATTTTGATATATTAATATGTTCCTTCTATGCATAGTTTGTAGAGGGTTTTTATCATGAAAGGGTGCTAAATTTTGTCAAATGCTTTTTCTGTGTCTATTAAGATGATCACATGGTCTTTGTTTTTGCTTTTGTTTATATGGTGAATCACATTTATTGATTTAATATGTTGAACCATCCTTGAATCCCTGGGATGAACCTCACGTGGTCATGATGGATTAGTTTTTTGATGTGCTATTGAATTTGGTTAGCTAGTATTTTCTTGAGGAAAGACTAAAACAACACTGGGTATTATGGCTACAGAAAACAAGTTAAGTGTTACAGGAAAGGATACATATTATTTATTACATTAATTCAATTTTTCTTATAGATTACTTTTTAAGTAATTTTTAAGTTTCTATAGGTAATATATACAGTTGGTATAAATTTCAAAAGACAACAAGTTTTATTATCTTGTTATCTCTAATATATGGGCATTAGTAAGCACTGTTCAGATAAGTAATAGAATGGGTATATTTTATAAAATTATCTTCTGAAATTTATACCAAGTGTGTATATTACCTATAGGAACTTATAAATTACTCAAGAAGTAATCTATAAGAAAAATTAAATTAATATAATAAATAACATATGTAATATACATAAAATAATATGATAAAAACAAATAAATTAATTATATTAAGCTAAGTAAGATGATGGCTCCTCATTGCTCATGATACGCTGTACAGATTCTATAGCATGGAAACCCTGTGCTTCCTTATATAACTTTCCTGACTCTTCTCAAGCCACTGTATATATTATATTCTCTATTTCCTCAACTGGACTATCTACACATTTCCAAAAATTATATTTGCTTCCTGACTTCTATGCATATCATCATGCTATCCTATCTGCCTTCAAGGCTTCCTCTTCCTACCTCTTCCTCTTCCCACCCTCCTACACTGGAATGTGTGTAAGAGCCTTCTTTGAAAGTTTTTTGATGCCCTTAGGTAAGATTATTTCCTCTTTTGTTTATTTAATATGTAGTATATAGCTTTATAGTTATTACTTTTTAGATCTCCCCTCACTCCTAAATTGTATAGGCCTTCATAGTAAAGACAAAAGTTTTATACAACTTTTTATTTCCAACACTTAGCACACTTAAAACAAGCAATGAATAAGCTAGGATAATATCTATTATACATATTTTCTTTATTGTTGAAATCATGTGTGAATAAAAATATTTATATGCAAAAATGCATATACATTATGTAGATGAAGATAGATACAGACACACACATTCAAGACTTTAAGCTCCTTGAAGAAAAGCAAAGCAATGTTTTTTTACCCTTGTTTAAAATCCTTCAATATTTTGAATAGTGTTTAACATGAAGTTGAAATTCAATAACTATTTGTTGGAATGAAGAATTAATTCCATTCATGGTCATTAAAAACAAAATAAAATTCTGAAGACCCTAGCAATTATTTTACTGATATTATATTAATTGTATTTAAAAAGGCCTTTCATTTACCCAATAATACTACATTCTATTCTGTAAGGTAGTTGCTCAAAAGGAAAGCCTGTCACTGCCCATGAGAACTTACTTTGTTCTACTCTCTTAATGATAGTTACTGTCGAACACTTCATTTCTAGGATTATTCATCTTCTCTCTTTGGAAGATCACAATTTTTTTTAATCTTTGGGTTCTCCCCCAATTCTCTATAATTACATTAATGTAATTGCTTTAAGATCTCCAGTGGCACATTACTTGGTCAGATCAACTAACTCATGTTCAAATATTCAAGTATAAAATATTTGAATATTTTCAAATATAAAATATTTGAATATTTTCAAATATTCAAATATAAAATAAAATATTATTCAAATATAAAATATTCTTTACTGCCTCTTATAAAAGGATTACTTTGCAAAAGACAGAGGCTCAAAATTACCCTCTAATTATCTCTACTATGTTTCTTAGATTGCAAAAACATTGAATAGTTTATTAAATGTTTTCAAGTTTATTATTTCAACCGGATCAGTATAACTTGAAATTTTTTTCCCCCTTCCCACCAAACTGGATCAGATAGTGCACCTTGGTGTGTTTCATCATCTCATTCCACGCTTTATTGAGAATCCTATCTATTTCTTTGTTTGGACTAACTCAGTCTTGTTTTCCCTCTTGCTTCTCTTTGTAGAGACAGACTTTCAGTACTCTGCAGTCATCACTTTCATTGTGTCCTTTCTTCTCTCTTTCTGTTACTGATTCCCACTTGGCCTGCAGACAAAGGAGCAGCCTTTTATAAAGTCAGTATTATCTTTTATGGGCCCAGTTGAAGAGGGTGTTTCAGAAGCTGGCAGGTTATTCAATAACTCTACCCATTTCTATAAAGTGAGCTACATGGAGCCATGCATTGTGATTTACAGATGGACCACAGAGACGCACAAAATTGTGCATCTTGACCTTTGATTGACTCGCTACTCAATGTAACTTTCCTTGCTACTATGTCTCAGTGTATCACAAGAATCAGGCCAGTTGACTCAGTATGTTTTATATAAAAACTGTCAACACCTCAAGGGGCAACCTTTTAAACAAATGTGACTCCAAAGCTAGTGTATTGTAAAATCTTAACTGGTTTTATAAAAGGTAAATTAGGGGTTCTGCCTTGTTTTTCACATCTGTATTGATTGATTTTATGTCTTGGAGCAAAACGGAATCAGTTCCTAAACACTGTTGGAGTTGGGCTCTGTCTTTTACCTTGCTCTGTTTATTTCAAGTAAAAGGGGAAGTGGCTGAATAGGACACAGGCTTTAATATCATGTGATCAAGACAAGCCACTCTTATTTGTCGTCCTAGAATATCTACGTCAGTCAACACAATCAAGACATCAATGTGGACTCCTCTTCTCCATATCCAACATTCAACTCATAAGTGTGTTCTTAGATCGCATTCAGTAGTTTATAGCCACCTACCAGAATAACTTTGTCNCAAGAAATCCAAAATTAAATTATCTACAGTGATCTTACACAGTCTAGAGCAGGGGTGAGGAAGCTGTGGCCTTCTGGGTCCTTAAGTGTGGCCTTTGACTGAATCTAAATTTTACAGAACAAATCCTTTTATTTTTATTAATACATTTTTGTTCATCTTTTATATTTTATTTTATTTTAAAAATAACAAAGAATAAAATAAGTTTCAATGAAATAATCCTCTCAGATTGACCAGCACAATTAGAACATTTGTAAGGCATAAGGGCCAAATTGACAGCTGCTGCACCCATAATTTAGTTCTAACTTCTCCGGCCAGACTGGTGCCACTACCCAACCAGGCTGGTTGGCGAGAGTATATAGGGGTAGAGTACACCAGTCTGTTATCAGCTTTGGACAACAGTACACTGTATTTTGTTTGAAGTGGAATTGGTGAATAGTTACACAGCTCAACAGTATTTTTTAATTCTGTCTGCTTAACAGCTCATCATGCCAAAGAAGACCAAGAGAATGCTGAAGGAAGAAGAAAACAGATTTTTTTAATGAAGACTGAGAAATGCAATATTATCTTGTTTGTACTAAAGATAAGATAATTTGCTTGCTTTGTGATACTGCAATATCAACATTAAAGAAATTCTCTGTGCTAAAGCTACTATTTTAAGTGACACTTTGCAACAAGTTTTAAGTATTGTTACCTATATTCATGCAAATGCAACATGGCATCCGTAGCTTCATAACATGCTAAAGTTGATTGATGAGGTATTCAATGTGGATTTGCCATATCATTCTAAAGTGTGTTGGCTGTCCTAGGGATAGGTGTTAGCCAAAATTTTATGTCTGTGGAAACAGAAAGTTAAATTTTATGAAGAACAGAATCAGCATGTGAATTATTGAAAGAAG
>VSMD01075904.1:0-31978 GCA_008750895.1 Mirza zaza
AAAGTGAGACTCTGTCTCAAAAAAAAAAAAAAAAAATTCTTTCTAAAAAAACTCATTTTTAGGCCAGGCGTGGTGGCTCAAGCCTATAATCCTAGCTCTCTGGGAGGCCGAGGTGGGCGGATCATTTGAGCTCAGGAGTTCAAGACCAACCTGAGCAAGAGAGAGACCCCATCTCTACTATAAATAGAAAGAAATTAATTGGCCAACTAATATATATAGAAAAAAATAGCCGGGCATGGTGGCACATGCCTGTAGTCCCAGCTATTTGGGAGGCTGAGGCAGCAGGATTGCTTGAGCCCAGGAGTTTGAGGTTGCTGTGAGCTAGGCTGACACCACAGCACTCACTCTAGCCTGGGCAATAAAGTGAGACTCTGTCTCAAAAAAAAAAAAAACTCATTTTTAAAAAGAATTAATGAAAATTTCAAAAATGCAGATACAAAAATTCAACACCGAATACAAAATAAAGTTGAGGACATGCAAAAAAGTGAATCGAAAACAGAAAGAGATAAAAAAACGAGAGAAAAAATAAAACAACTTAAGTGGGTCTATCATCTAGGATGTCCAATATCTGACTAACAAGAGTTTCAGAAACAGAGAACAAATAAAACAAAAAAAAAAGGGAAATTAATAAAGAAAAATATGAAAGCTAAGAAAATCTACAGATTGAAAGGTCCACCTAGTGTTTAGTACGATGAATGAAAAGACCCACTTCAACACATATTGTGAAAATTCAGAATTCTAAGGATAGAGAAAAGAGCCCAAAAAATAAAAGGTCACTCAAAAAGACAGAGAATGTCATCAGTTTTCTTAACAGCCACACTAAATGCTTAAAAACAATGAAGCAATGCCTTCAATATGTTTTCAACCTAGAATTTTATAATTATCTAAACTCTCAATCAAATGTGACAGCAAAATACACATTTTCAAAATGCCAGGAGATTCAGAAAAATCACCTCCTATGCACCCTTTAAGGAAGTTACTTGTAGATTTCCTATAGTATAATGAGGAGAAAAATAATGAAAGCACAGACCAGGGGATCCAGAAAATAGTGGAGTAGCCAAGGATAGCCACCCAAACAGCCCAAATTGCAGTAAGAGGATACAAGTTTCTGGGAGGGAACGCACATAAAAAATGGAAAACCCATTAGAAGACCTAATTTTTAAAAGAATATTTAAAAATAAAAATAAGCATGTTATCATATTGCAGAAATTTAATGCAAAAAATAAATAAAATTCAATTAGAAAGGGAGATGAGACACCTATAAGTCAAATAACCCTCCCCAAGACTTCTACATGCTAATTCTTGGAACCTGTAAATATTATCTTGTAGATGTGATTAAGTTAAGCATCTTGAGATGGAAAGATTATCCTGCATTATCTGGGTGGGCTGAAAATCATCACAAGGATCTTTACAAGGGAGAGACAAGAGTGTCAGAGACAAAAGAAGGCAATGTGACAATGGAAGCAGAGAATGACTGGAAGATCCTATATACTACTGGCTTTGAAGATTAGAAGATGTGGGCAAGAGCCAAAATATGCAAGTGGCATTTAGAAGCTAGGAAATGCAATGAAACAGATTCTTCCTTACTTAAAGCATCTGGGAGGAATGCAACTCTGCCAAGGACTTCTGATCTCCAGATTGTAATAGAATAAATCTGTATTGTTTAAGCTACTAAATTCGTGCTAATTTGTTATAGCAGCCACGGGAAACTAATACAAGACACTACATGGAAATAGAGACCATGTGAAAACCAAGAGGAGTATGGAGAGTCAGAGAGTCACAACAGAGAGTCAGCAACAAGAACCCAGTCATGTAAGACAACCATGTTGGATGTTCCTGCCCAGCCCAGGCACCAGCTGAATGAAGCTGCATAAGTGACCCCAACTGATACAACATGGGGCATAAGAACTGCCCAGTTAATCCAAAATATGTAATAATAATAATACCTGAACTTCCATTTATGGTCAAGATAGAATAACAGGAACCAGATTTATGCTCCCACCTAAAGCAACTGAAAAACTGAACAACCCATGTGAACCAATGATTTTAAGACACTGGACATCAAGGAACACAAGACAGTGATCCCTGAATGAAGGGAAGCCCTATAATCATCCCAGCTTACTGCCCAAAGAGTTTCAAAGCTATGATGCATGCTGGGGTAGGCAGGGGTGGGAGGTGATCCGAAACTAAGCCTGATACAGATTAAAGCAGGGTCTTCAAACTTTTTAAACAGGGGGCCAATTCACTGTCCCTCAGACCGTTGGAGAGTGTGCACTGTGGGCCCGGGACGAGTCGACTGCTAAGCAGGACAGGCAGCGGCGGCAAAAACACCCATCGGGCCAGATAAATGTCCTAGGCGGGCAGCATGTGGCATGTGTTTGAGGACGCCTGGATTAAAGCATAAAATGGGAGCAATGGGAGACCAGATCTCTAGAAAGCTATCTGATGAAATGCACTAGGAATGCCCCCAACTCCCAACCCCCTCTTCAACTGAAACGTACTCCACATTCATCCAGCCTTAAGGATACTTTTGAAAAAAGACCTTCTGGCATCAGTACTATTCCTATACCCTGCTTTCTTGATATAAGTTGTTCTCTATATTTATGTCACTACCTCACGTGATGCTCCTTCTTTTATGCGTATCCTGGCATAAATCACAACACCTATGAGTTTAAAATAAATGTCACAGATTTGGGGAGAAATTAAGTGATTTGCAACAAGGATTTATATAAGACTGAGATCATCATATAAGACCAGTAGTTGGCCTAAGCATGCGGTTCAGATAGTGATCAAGTGCAAATGTGGCATAGTTACATAATAACAGATAAGCAAGCCTGAAGAGCTGTCACAGGCTACCACCTACAGGACGCAAATGGGAAAACAGCCTTACCTTTGCTCTATCAGACCATCCAAAGGACTGTACTGTCACATCTAGTCGTTTCATTAACATTCGACGGCGGCACTCATATTCACAGGAAAGAGCATCATTGATTCTTTCCAATTGTTGCTAAAGCATTTGGAAACAAAAATCATAGATTTTTCATTCTGCACAGAAATTTGAAAACTCTGGCGAATGCTTGCTACTAATTCAAAAGATACTGTACTTGATGACCCTTTTCTGATCCCATGAGACATTATAATAAAAATATTTAAATAGAGTATTTGATAGAACATTTATGATATTCAGAAGATATTAAACATATAAATTAAACTCTACTACTGGTAGAGTTATCTTCAATCAAACATGTTAATTCAAATAAAACATTTACAGCTGGGCAAGGTGGCTCACTCCTGTAATCCTAGCACTCTGGGAGGTCGAGGGAGGATCGCTTGTGGTCAGGAGTTTGAGACCAGCCTGAGCAATAGCAAGACCCTGTCTCTACTAAAATTGGCCAGGTATGGTGGCATGTGCCTATAATCCCAGCTACTTAGGAGGCTGAGCCAGGAGTATCACTTGAGCCCAGGAGTTTAAGGTTGCTGTGAAGCTAGGCTGATGCCAAGGCACTCAAGCCCAGGCAACAGAGCAAGACCCTGTCTCAAAAATAAATAAATAAGTAAAATAAATTAAATATTTACTTGCTAAGTAGTCTGGACTAATAAGGATAGAAAATACCAGTAACTTCTCATCTTATGGCTTTGAGCCACTATCCTCTTCGAATCACAACTGTGCTAAAATATTGGGGACCATAAATATTCTTGGCCAGGTGTTTTTTAAATTAATAATTTGAAGAAATGTTAGGACATTACTTCAGAATATCAATCCATTTTAATTCTCAAAAATAACACATGCATGCTACATACTATAAAATCTAGACGTTCATTTATAAAATTAAGTCATACTCACTAATTTAATTACATAAAACTAATAAGAAAGGGGGATTTACCGCCTGTTCCGAATTTAAATCAATTTTCAGCAGTGGCTTTCCCACATGATTGTTCTGGACTTTTGAGAGAATATCTTTCACCTAAAAATATATAAAAGATGTGAAAATGTATATCCCTAATTTAAAACAATCTTATTCTTGTTTAAAGTGCTGTTCTGAACACTAGAAAGTATTAATCAAATGTTAAGTGAAATAATTAAAATATACCTTCATACACCAGGAAAGAAAATTACTACACTACAGAATAACAGAATATATTTTTCAAAAAAAGCACTAAATGCATTCAATAAAGTAAAAGAACCCCTTCTTTTACAAAATAAGAAATAGTGTACATAGACAACTGAAGAAGTACCTATTATAAGTTTCTACTATGAGAATCTGTGACTTAAGGAAATAATTTTGGAGTTTCTACTTAAAATGGCACTCTTCTTGGAAAATTTTCAAAAGGGATACTAAAACCTTTGACCATCAGCACAACGACTTTTCTCAAATAACACTATGTACATATTCCAGTTGTATATAGTCTGGTTTCATTATTCAGCAAGACAACAGAAGGGAACAATTATAGTCAATAATAGTCATCACATACACACTTTCCTTACCTTGGCAAAGTTAGAAATTTAAATTACTTGAAATATTTTTATTTTGGTAAACAAGATATTAGGTGTTTACTTTTCCTTTAGCATTATCAGAGGGCATTCCAGTAACAATAATTTACCCTCCCAAAGGGAGAATCCTTCATTAGCTAAATAAATAAATAAATAAAGGTAACCAGGGGAAACAATCAGGAACACTTCAGATTTAGAGAAGTATGAATCATCTTTAATACTGGAGGCTCTCTTTAAGAAAAAGAATTCAAAATTAGCTTGGACGCTGGCATGGTAATGGAAAGCAACTGTAAATGGGCACAAAGTTTCTTTTGAGAATGATGGAAATGTTCTAAAATTAGATTTTGGTGATGCGCTGTACAATTCTATAAATATACTAAAATTCACTAAATTGTACACTTAAAATGAGTGAATTTTATGGCATGATTTTATTTTGAGAAAGGTATTTAAAAAAAAAAGCAGCTAAGAACTTGTGCAAATGAGGCTCTCCAAAGCTTAAGCTTTAGTAGTTTCATAGCAAATCTACCTCCATAACAGTGAAATAATTACTATATTCAAACAATTTTTATATATTTTAAGGAACTAACTTTCTTAAAATAGATCATTTCTGTGGATTCCTCAACTATTTTAAGGAACTAACTTATTTTCTTAAAACAGATCATTTCTGTGGATTCCTCAACTATTTTAAATATCTCCAATTTTATATTACTTCATATACTGCTAAAAGTGTTAGTTGTAACTCCTCACTCAAGGAATTCTTAATGCATATCTATAGGTTCTTACATGTAATCACATTCAGCTCCATTCCTAGGATTTCAACATTAGATAACAGTTTTAATAAGTTTGAGAATTACTTATTATAGTCTGCCAGTATTTGAACATAGGCCTTACAGCCTGCTTCAAGTAAGGAAAAGGATTTGAGAGTGTTGTTAATACTTACTGAAGACAATAAAAGGGAAAAACTCTGTTGGATCAATATGTGCAAGCACTGGAAGATTAGGAAGAGCCCAGAAATCCATCTCAATATGAAATGGTTCCGGAAATTTTAACCAACTCCAGATCATTCTTAATCCAGAGGAAAGGAGGCAAATATTCTGAAGGTAAATTAACTCTAGAGAAATGTTTTTCATTTTTCATAAGATTCACAGACTTATTCTCTGGTTTGCAAGTTCTAAAAAATGAAATTTTAATATTCTGTTTTCATCTTAATTCTCTTACATTCTCTTAAATTCTATTACATTCATTAAGACAAATCTTATTTTCTGGTTCATTAACTATCAATGCAAAAGAGATCTTTATTGAACAAGGATTTAATTAAGGCAATGTGTCTAAAAATGGAGTTATAGTACCAATTCTTGAGGGTTAGAAGAATTTTCTTTTCCTTTACAATAGATCTTATATTACTTCCCTATACGACTCCACATTTAACAGATGAAACCTAGGAACAAGGCCAGAATTTGGTCTGCAAGAGTAGCATGCTCTCTAATACATGGCTCAACTGGGAGCAAGGGTAGTTCATTAATTTAAAAAAAAACTCTTTTGAGATGCATGAAGTACACAGTTTGCGGTTGTTTTTAACTATTCCACTAGGACACTCATTCATTCATCATCCATTCTCTACACAATACATACTTACTAAACACTTATCCACCAGAAACCATGCATGCTCACTGCCAAATAAACCACATTGCAATTCTATTAATATTAACATCCATTAAAAAAGAAAAGTTTAGTTTGCCTTTTGACTTTGTAGGATAACATTACTTCTTTCATCACACTATATTATAATCCTGGTTAGGAAAGTGATCCTTAAATTTGCAACATGATTTCTATCAATGGCAAACCCTGGCAAAGTCTAAGGGCACTCACTTATTAAGATTTGATTCCTGAACATTAGCTTTAGATAAATCAGGTCACATGTATATTAAGCTCAAATCCAAAATTCAGTTTACATAAAATAAATTTCTCAAGAAATGAAATATATACCACTTAAAGGGAATATTTTCATTTTTAACATTTACATGTTAGCATTTAGTTGAATTTTTTAGAAATTAAAAAGTAAAACAAATATTATACCTTTGATTCCACTTGGTTTAGCATAAGTGGAATGTCAGAAGTTGTTGACTTGGGTACACCAAGGGTATCACACATAGCTTGAACTTCCTGATGAATTTCACTATTTTTATCTAATTGAGAATTTTTACATTTCTTGTTCTGTAATATCTGTGAGGCTTGAAGTTCTGTACTTAAAAATACTATAACAAAGAATAAAGAGAAATAATAAAGAGAAAATCAAATGTTAATACATGCACAAGAATTTCTTGAAATATTTCACTGAAATTATTCACTGAAAACAAATATTAAGAACACCAATAGCAATACCAACTTATAAAATCGAAAGAGCAATATCAACAGTTGTAGAACACAGTAAACTTTAAAATGAGACGAGAAAACAAAATTAACTAATGCTATATAAAGTTGATACTCAAAATAAATGTATTTATGCTGTACTTTAAATGGTTGATTGTTTTTCACATTGGAGGAGCCTGAGAAGCTCCCACTAGAGTTAAGCACATAAGGATCCAGGCACCTGTAACAGCAGCTTCACTTTCACCTACTTTACCTACAAAGGTTTAACTAAAATACGTTTATTTAATACTATCAGAGAATAAATGAATGGCTCATTTCATTCTTCTTGATTTTACACTAGCTGATTTCAGTTTCATTTTAATTAACATATTAAATGATCTAGATTGCTATTTCACTAAGTACATATTTACCAAGGGCCTATTCTGAGCCAGGCACAGGGTAGACAATGGGGATGCAAAGTCAAATTAGAGACACACTCAAAGCGTTTAAAACCCAGTAGGTGAGATTCACCAGCAAATCAACAATTCAAGAATGTATAAGAATATGTAAGACTGTGATAAAATATTCTCTCTCACATGTACAGAGTGCTCAGGACAGGGGAGAAACACAGCTCTAAGTGATCTATAAGCAGAGCAATTTAAGTCAGGATAAATCACCTCAAGCTGTTTATTTACATGTCCCTTTACTTTCACCATTTCATTTAATTCTTTCAACAGCCATATTTAAGAAAATTACTCAAAAATCTTCATGGTTATAGTCTTGCTTTAAATTAACTTTGCACTACAGTTAAGATTTTTTTGTTTAGTTAAAATTATATAAAACACACACGTGTGCCCACAACTTAATATAGCAATTTTAACTTCAGATGAGCAGAAGAAATACCTAAAAAATTGTTTGAAAGTACAGGTGCCAGGGTCCCATCCTCAGAGATTCTGAGCCACTAGATCTGAAGTAGGAGTTGGGCATCTGCATGGTCTGTTTTAGAGCCAAGGTGATTGTCATTGGCAGGCAGGACTGAGAGCCACTTATTTACAGACTTTCTCACACAATCTACACATGACAGTCTAAAGAGTCAAGTACCAAAAAGTTAAGATCAATATCTATCAAACTTCGCTCATGAGGACTATGCTAAGGTCCCTCTGATTTAAACACCTCATTAAAACAGATTATCAGTTCTTCAAAAATTTATATTTTGGATAACACCTTACCTGAAGTCTACCTTTGCTCTATGGAAACATGCTTTCTCTCTACGTAATAGCACAATTTAATCTATTATTTAAGATATTAATCCATACTGGCAGTAAACAATACAGGGAAAAAGTAAGTCTTCTTTCCATCACAGATCCTTAGACTCTCCCTCTCCAGAGGTAATCACTATTATTAGTTTCTTGGGATCTTTTAAAATAGGCATATATGTGTGTATATATTCAGTACACATATTCACCATCTATAAGCTTTTGTTTCTTTTATATAAAGAGCATACTATAAATACTACTATAGTAGTAGTATTTACATACTATACTATATAGTATAGTATTTACATACTATAGCATACTACTATACATAGAACTATACTATGTTCTATGTATTTTTTATTTACCAACATATCTTTGAGATCATTCCGTATCAGACCAGTCTAATCTAATTTCATTCTTTCTAATAGCTATCTAGTGATATTACTGCATAAACGTACCACTTCTATTTATTTATGCACACTCAGGTTTCTAGTTTTTTTGCTACTACAGTGTTATAATGAACATCCTTTTTATATATCTTTGTACACTTAGGGGAATAGATATATATTCCTAGACACAGAATTGCCAAGTCAAAAAAGGCAGGTGAATTTTAACTGTAACATTAAAAATATACACTCCTTAAGGTTGTACAAGGTATTCTCCCACCATAGTCTACTGCTTGTAGTATATGAGAATACTTACATGTTTATTCCCCCAAACTTGTATTTATGACATTTTGTTGTTATTATTGGTCTTTCCTAGCCTGGTAAGTATAATAAAAAATAGTATCCTGTCATTTTATATTTGTAACTCTTTTAGTAATACTGTGCATCTTTTCATGTTAGAAGCAATTTTTTTAAAACTTTTTTTCTGTAGAATCCATGCTCATGTCCTTAGTACTTTACACATTTTTCCAGTGAGTTTTTCTCTTTTCCTCTTGATTTATAAAAGCTCTTCACACAGTAAGGAATCTGGCCCTTTTTATTTTACACATGTTGCAAACATTTCCAAGAATAACATGAAGAAGCTTATTATGCCAATATGATTAAAACAGTCAAACTAAAGATAAAGAAGAAATAAATGCTGGTAAGATTATGAATTGTTATAACCTTTGTGGAGCAAACTATGGCAATACATATGTAGATAAGAGATGTCGTAAATGTTCATAATCTTTTTCTAAATAAAAGTAACCAAAAATATAAACAAATTATTTTAAAATAAGGAAAAAAAATCCAGATACCTCCAAATTTGAAGTCTATTAAATAAAAATGTTATGTTGGTAACATAAAATGTTATGTAGCCATTTTAAATTATTTATTCAAAAAATATTAAGTGATGGGGAAACAAAGAGGAGGACAATACTTTAATGAAGAAGAGAAGGAACTGCATCTATAACAGGACCTCAATCTTATTTGAGAGAGAGAGAGAGAGAGAGAGAGTGTGTGTGTGTGTGTGTACACAGAAAAGAGAAAGGAAGTATACCAAAAGGTTACTCGTGATTCTCTCTAGGGATTATAAATTATAAATGCTTTTCTTCTTTATATTTTATCTACTTTCTAAGATTTCTAAGATAAGGACATATAAAATTTACCATTTTAACCATTTTTAAGTGTACAGCTCCGTGGCATTAAATATATTGACGCTGTTATGCACCACCACCCATCTCTACAACTTTTTCATTTTTCCCAACTTAAATTCTGTACTCATTAAACACTAACTCCCCTTCACTATCCTCCCAGACATGCATTTTTATAATCAGAAAGAACTATATCAACTTTTTTTATATCTTATATCTCCTCTTTATTTTTACTTGTACCAGAAACCAATATCACTATTATTGCTGAGCTTCTTAGCAGCTAAGGCAAAAAGGGAACCATGATGAATTACATAGTTCTCATTGACTGACAATAAGAGTATACGAGTTCCTCTAGGCTGGTGCTTTCTAGGTTCTTTTCTGTCCCAACATACTTAAGGGTTACTGTGACCTCCCGTTAATAATAGTGGTTCATTAAATCAGTGACTCACACCAAATGGGAGGAAGATTGAGAAACAATATAATAACTGGGGTGGGGGGGACATCATTTTTATGCTCCCTCAAAACACAAGATAATTTAAATGCCAACACTTCTATTGCCACTAAACACATGCATACACACACACACACACACACAAAATTTCCACTTTAATAAAACAAACTTTACTAACACTAAAGACTAGGAGGAATATGTCACATGGGATCTTTTTATAAATGGTACAACCTACAATAGAAATTTTCAAAAATAGAAGATATTAGAAAAATTCTCCCAAATTACATAGAATTCTCCCCAATTCTCCCAAATGGCCACTGTCCCTAGAACTTTAAAAATAGAAGAAAATTAAACTGAAGTAAAAATAATTTGAAAGGACCCAATACAAACAAATGGATCTATTATTTATGGTAATTGTTTGAATACAGAGTAATATATACTCTGAATCCCTCCCTGATGAAAACAGGCCAAACTTAGGTACTCTTTTATCTTTTTTTTTTAAATGGTATATCCCTAGTATCTAGAGCAGTTCTTTGTACAAGAGTAGGTGATCAATAAATATTTCTGAACAAACTATCATGCAGTGCCTATCACTAAAAATAAGTTCTAATAATCCACTCAGCCTAGTTTCAGAGAGTTTTAAGATTAAATAGAACTTTGGAGATCATCGACTTCAGCCATATAGTCATAAACATTATGTGAATAAATCAGGTGATGGAAAAATTTCTGAAGTACTATATAAATCACAAACACAGGGCATTTTATATTGGTCAAATAAATCACAAGTGTTAGTGGGTATACTATTAGAACTTTTTACTATGTTATATAAAAATATCTGAAATATCTTCATATTTTAAGTCAAATATTAAAACACATTTGTAATATACAAAATGTCTAATGCTTCATTAATGAAACTGTACAAATTTTGACTTGAGAATAACAAAAATCAGATCAAACATATGCATTTAAATGTTCAAGGAAAGGTAACTTACACAGAAGTTTCAAACAGTCCTCCTTCTTTTTTAAACGGTCTTTAATATCTCCTGATGTGAGTACAGAATACGGACATGCCATTTCTTTTAAAAAACCACTTATCTCAAGCTGGAAGCTCTCTAGATCATCTTTCCCTTAAAAAAGGAAAATCATAAAACATTTACTGATTATTTACCATAACTGACTATAAAAATCTACTATTAGTTTATTCAAATTTTATATTCAATTCTAAATTTTTACTTTCATATTAAATCCTTAGATGCGTGATTCAAAGCTTAAAGGTAGGCTGGGCGCGGTGGCTCAAGCCTGTAATCCAGTCTCTGGGAGCCCGAGGTGGGTGGATCATTTGAGCTCAGGAGTTCGAGACCAGTCTGAGCAAGAGCGAGACCCTATCTCTACTATAAATAGAAAGAAATTAATTGGCCAACTAAAATATATATAGAAAAAAAAATTAGCCGGGCATGGTGGCACATGCCTGTAGTCCCAGCTATTTGGGAGGCTGAGGCAGCAGGATTGCTTGAGCCCAGGAGTTTGAGGTTGCTGTGAGCTAGGCTGACGCCATGGCACTCACTCTAGCCTGGGCAATAAAGTGAAACTCTGTCTCAAAAAAAAAAAAAAAAAAAAAAAAAAAACAAAGCTTAAAGGTAACCAAAAAATTGCTACATATAGAAAGTGACACAAAGTTTAAAACAGAGATATCAATTTAAAAATATAAGTATCTAATGAGATTTTAAATATTTTTATATTTAAATCCTTGACAAATCTCTTCCACTGGACTCTCCATAAAAGCAGATAAGCTGGAAATATGTTAGCAACTGAAATATTAAAAGCATTATTTATGGCTACAGTTATTGACTTCAGAGCAAATAATCTATTTCTATTGTGTTTCTGTGTGTTCAGATAATAAATGCAATCATTTAACTGAGCCTCCCTGCTTATGTCTAT
Source organism: Mirza zaza (assembly GCA_008750895.1). NCBI lineage: Eukaryota > Metazoa > Chordata > Mammalia > Primates > Cheirogaleidae > Mirza > Mirza zaza. The sequence goes on from VSMD01075904.1 coordinate 12,063, forward strand.
TTTATAATACAATTATGTAGGAATTTGTGTCGATGTTTGGAATTCAGATTATTTTACTTTGCTTCAAGTGAATTCTGTTAAATTTGGCAAGGAAAAAAAACAATTTAAATATAAGTATAGGCCAGGCTTGGTGGCTCGCACTTGTGTACTCTGGAGATTCAGGCAAGAGGATCGCTTGAGCCTAGGAGTTCAAGTCCAGCCTGAGCCACACAGTGAGACGCTATCGCTTTAAAAAAAAAAAAATAAAGCTACGTTGCCCTGTAACAAATGCCCAATAATTTTTAAGTTTTCATTTTATTACATTATTTGAAATTCTATGAAGACCTACGACTCAGTTACCAAGATGGTGATGAATTAAATAAGCTTTATGAGCTAGCAAGGCAGTTTTTTAAAAATAAAAGTATTCCTATGTGAATCCATGTCCTTAGTTACAGGCTTGGGAATACAATTTAAATTTGGGATTACATGTATTTAAAAAAAAAAAAAACACCTTAATTCAACATGAATAACATTCATAAATTAAACTCTTAAATCACTAAATTCAGGCTCTACTTTTTCTAAAGAACAACACTGAGGTTAAGACAGCAGATAAATAGTAATTGCTTATAATTTTATAGCACATTTAAAAATAAATTTTGGATTAATATAACCTTTAATCCAAAGATTTTTAATATCGAATATTGAAGTTCTTTGTAATACTAGTGATTTTTCTTTGTACTGCGTGCACATTGTTGATAAAACTATAAATCAAAAACTATTAGTTCATTTTACCATTAAACAGAAAAGTAAATAAAACATAATGGCAATACCAGCTGAAGTGATACTTTCTTCCAAGTTGCATAATGATTTTATTTGAGAGCCTAACCAAACACAGAGCTCTGAAAATTCAGGTGAAGATAGTCCACCCTCTGCTGCCTTAGTAAGGGCTTGCTCTTCTAACAGTGGTCCCTTGTACCTAGGAATAAAGAAATAAAGGTTGAAAAAAAAAAACAACAAAAAAACTCCAATTATCTGTATCAAGATCTGCTGTTTTTGCAAATAAAATTTTATTGGAACACAGCCAATAAATGTATTAATTTATAGACTGTATATGGCTGTTTTCATACTACAATGGTAGAGCTGAGTAATTGTAATAGAGATGGTATGGCCAGCAAAGCCTAAAGTGTTTACTATATGGCCTTTTCCAGAAATTTGTTTACTGATTTGCTCTATTTAATTGACACTTGGCTTTTTTTCGCTATACATTCACATTTCACAGTAAAATTACCTACCAATTTTAAGATAAATATCACAATAACACAAAGTTAAATATAGAATAAAGTTTAATAGCCTTATATTAGTTATAATAAAAATTATAGTAAGAAAAGTATAGATACAAATTCCAAATAAAAAAATTAAAGCAGAAAAGAACTTATGAGATCATTTTAACCTAAACCATTTTATAATTTTATACTTTTAAACATTTCTATAAATTGTATTTGATCAGAAATTTAAATTTTCAAAATACTTTATATATAATCTTAATTGAATTAGATATCAATTTTCTACTTCTATGGTTCTTTCTAAAATCGAGCTTTTTTAACATTATAAATTCATAGATATTAACATATTTGATGTGTTTTAATCCACTGCAGTTATTATTAATTTGAGACACATATTGTTCTATCTCTGGTTAGTAGGATCCCATTCATGTAGGCCAATGAGCCCTTTGACTTGTCCCCGGTATTCTTTGAATACTTTCCTTGTTTCCTATGACAAGATGTTCCTGTCCTAGACATGTAATTGGGCTTTCCTCCAAGAAGCCTTATTCTTTTAAATGGTATGCAGAGTACATGATTGAGTACCAAAAGTTGGTCACTGTTTCTATGCCTTTTTAAAAGAAACCACATCAAAATTCATATTACTATTTCCAATTTCAATTTAGAATTGTCAGATTTTTACCTTGCTTTGTTTTATATTTTCATCTATTTTTTTCCAAAATTGCATGCCTTACTCACATGGAAGAAGCAAAATACTGTGTAGAGATTCACACTACATTAATTCACAAGAAGGTTCCAAGAAAGAACATGAGAGTTCAACAGAAAAATGAAATAAAATTTCAGCTATTGGAAAAGAGAAGGTAAGCAGTGTGGTGGGTGGGGTCTGGCTGAAAACCGTGAGTGAATCTCAAATACGGAAGAGGGAGAGTGAATGTCTCTCTGCAATCCACCCTCCTACTAGGGAATCGTGCAATGCAGGCCACAGGAGAACACTTTGACCTTCCTAAGCCCTGGATCTAACTTGAAGAACAGCCAGAAGACTGTGAGAAGAAAGGACTCTGTGAAGTACCTCACCCACTTTTCCTGACCTGGGTACTGAGAGGAGGATGCCATTCTCAATCCTAGTTCATATCACGCTGTGCAGGATCTTGCAAGCTGGCGGCAGCAGCAGCTGTTGGCATTAGAGAGACTTGGGCTGGGGATTGGAGATCTGGATCTCAAGCAGGGGAGGGGCTCCCTAGCCAAAACTGGGAAACAAGTGAAATGTGGGCTCTTGCCACAGGCACTAGAATAGGGATTCCCTTCTTCACAGGACTAGAGCAGAAGATTTGCCTGGAAAGCATGGTTTTGACCCAGGCAGTGAGTTTTACAGACTGTAGCAGCAACACAGACTGGAAACGAACTGGTGGCTAAGCCCCACCAGGTCAAGGGCATGAGAGAACGTCCCACTCCCACTCTCTTGGCTATGGTGCAGGATGACTCCCCCTCTCCTCCTGCGCAGAGACCCTGGCACAGCAGCAGTCGCTCTACTCCTTGCTTGGGCATTTCTCTAGGAGCCTAAAGACTCCAAACCCTTCAGGGCTGGTGATCGTACCCTGCCATTGAGAAGCCAAAATGCGGGCTTGCCCAGTGGCTTCCAGTGGTGGGGAACCTGAAAGCTTTCTGATTTCAAGATTTTTTTAAGTACCAAATGAAGCAAGAAAAGCTTCATCTTTCTCTGCTGGACTACTTTTAATAAAAGGATCTGTTCTGCAAAATTTGGATTCAGTGAAAAGGCCACACTTAAAGCCCTAGAAAGCCACATCTAGCCTTAAGGTTGTAGGTTCCCTAGCACTTTTCTGTTAACAGAGGCTTGGATAAACCCTACTGCTACCACTGCAGCTGGCTCCTATCTTCAAGCACCACCTACTGGACTGGAGGTTGACACACATAGCACATCATAACAACATCTACTGACACAAGTGCACAGTGCTTGGGAACAAGAGAGCTTGTCATGACTTCTGCTGCCCCATTGCCCACGCTACCCCAGCTACTTAGAAAGACATGATCTCATTCACCTGCCTAGTACACTGCTACTACAAATGGCATTTGAGAAAGCCACCACACTGAGGTTATTTACAACCAAGGAAATCATGCAGTCTTAGCCATTAAATGCACTCAAAAGTGAAGCCAAGTGGCCTTATTCCATGTACATCACAGTCACATTCTCAAGAAAAAAACTTGCCCCCAAGGAAAGTAAATTCAAAAATAAAAAGCAATTATTTCTCCAGATTCAAAGAAATCAGCATAATAATACAAGATGTATGAAAAAGCAAGGTACTGTAACACCTCCAAAAGAACACAGTAATTCTCTAGCAATGGATTCTAATCAAAAAGAAATACTTGAAATTCCAGATAAAGAATTCAAATTATTGATTTTAAAGAAGCTCAATGAGATGAAAGAGAAATCTGAAAATCAATTCAGGATATGAATGAAAAATTTACCAAAGATATAGATATCTTAAAAAGAAAAACCAAACAGAACTTCTGGAAATAAAATTCGTTGAAGAAATTATAAAATACTTCAACAACAGAGCACACCAAGCAGAGGAAAAAATTTCAGAACTCAAAGGCAAGTCTTTTGAATTAATCTAGTCAGACAAAAATAGAGAAAAAAAAAAGAATGAACAAAACCTTCGAGACATAAAGTAATCGAACTTATGAGTCATCAGTATTCCTGAGGAAGAAGAAAAAGCAAAAAGTTTGGAAAACCTATTTAAAGAAATAATCGAGGAAGAAATTTAGACATCTAGATAGACAAAGCCCAGGAAACTACATTGAAAAATGGACTTCCCTATGCCATATAGTCATCAGATTATCTAAAGTCAATGCAAAGAAAAGAATTCTAAAATCAGCAAGAGAAAAGCATCTAGTTACCTATAAAAGAAATGCCATCAGACTAACAGTGCACTTCTCAGCAGGAACCTTGCAAACCAGAAGAGAATGGGGTGCTATTTTGAAAGTGCTAAAACGGAAAAAAAAAAACCTGTCAGACAAGAATTTTATATCCAACTAGAAAAAGCTTCATAAATAAAGGAGAAATAAAGTTTTTGCCAGATAAGCAAATGCTAAGGGAAAGAAATGCTCAAAGCAGTGCTAAACATGGAAACGAAAGATCAATATTCATCATCATAAAAATACATGAAAGTACAAAATCACAGGTCTTATAAAACAATTACACAAAGGAGAACGAGAAAGGAATCAAATGGCAACATGACAGAAATCCAAACAGAAAATAAAAGCAATGAATTTATAAAACTAGATAATTAACAAAATGACAAAAACAAAACCTCACGTATCAATATTAACCCTGAATATAAATGGATGAAATACTCCACTTGAAAGATACAGATCAGCATGATGGATAAAAAAAATTATCCAACTATGTGCTTCTTACAAGAAATTCACCTTACCTGTAAAGACATATATAGACTGAAAATAAAGATACATATGGACTGAAAAAGATATTCCAAGAAATGAAAACTAGAAGTGAGCAGGAGTAGCTATACTTGTATCAGATAAACTAGACTTTAAATCAAAAATAAAAAAGGCAAAGAAATTATATAATGATAAAGTCATCAATTTAGCAAGCAGATATAACAATCCAAAATATATATGTACCCAACACCAGAGCACCTAGATTCATAAAATATTATTAGACCTAAAGAAACAAAAATACAATAATTGTGGGGGACTTCAACACCCCACTAATCAGCACTAGATAGATCACTCAGACAGAAAATCAATAAAAAGTTAGACTTAAATTGGACTTCAAACCAAAAGGATCTAACAAACATTTATAGTTGTTTACCCAACAACTGCAGAATAAACATTCTTCTCATCAGCACATGGAATATTATCCAAGGTAAACCATATGTTAGGCCACAAAACAAGTACCTACTAATTTTTAAAACTCAAAATCATATCAAGTAACTTCTCAGACCACAGTGAAATAAAACTAGAAATCAACACCAGGAGGAACTTCAGACACTACACATATACACAGAAATTAAACAATCTGTTCCTGAATGATCTTTGGGTAAACAATGAAATTAAGGCAGAAATTTAAAATTTTTTTAAAGTGAATTAAAATAGACACAACATACCAAAACCTCTGGAAAACAGTAAATGCAGTGCTAAGAAAGAAATTTATAGTGTTAAATACTTACATCCAAAAAAATACAGAGATCATAAATTAACAACCTAATGTCACACCTCAAAGATCTAGGCAGAAAAAAGAACAAACAAAAGCCAAAGCTAGCAGAAGAAAAGAAATAATGAAGATCAGGGCAGAACTTAATGTAATAGAGACCAAAAAAACCCAATACAAATTATCAATAAAACAAAAAGTTGGTTCTTTGAAAAGATAAACAAAATTGGTAAACAGCTAGCTAGACTAACCAAGAAGAGAGAAGATCCAAATAAACATAATTAAAAATAAAAGAGACATTACAACTGGACACCACAGAAATACGAAAGAGCATCAGAGAGTACTATGCTCATAAACTAGAAAACCTGGAGGAAATGGATAAATTCCTGGAAACATACAACCTCCCAAGATTGAACCAGGATGAAAAAGGAATCCTCAACAGACCAATTACAATCAGTGAGATAAATCAATAAAAAATCTCCCAACAACAACAAAAAAAGCCCAGAACCAGACAAATTATGAAACAGCCAAATTATGCCAAATGTACAAAGAACTGGTACCAATCCTCCTGAAACTTTTGTAAAAAAAATAGAGGAAGGAAGAATCCTCCCTAACTCATTCTATGAAGACAGTATCACCATGATACTAACACCAGACAAGGACATGAGGAGGAAAAAACACACACACACCCCACAGATCAATATCCCTAATGAATATAGATGCAAAAATCCTCATCAAAATACTAGGAAACTGAAACAACAGAGTATTAAAAAGATTATACACTATGATCAAGTGGGTTTTATTCCAGGGACACAAGGATGGTTCAACATACACAAATCAATAAATGTGATTCATTGCATAAATGGAATTAAGCACAAAATCCATATGAAAATCACAATAGATGCAGAAAAAGCATTCAATAAAATTCAGCATCCCTTCATAATAAAAACCCTCAACAAACCTGGCACAGAAGGAACATACCTCCACGTAGTAAAGACCAATTACAACAAACCCACGGCCAACATCATACTGAACAGGGAAAATTGAAAGCACTCCCTCTAAGAACTGGAACAAGGATGACCACTTTCATCACTCCTATTCAGCACAGTACTGGAAGTCCTAGTGAGAACAATCAGACAAGAGAAGGAAATAAAAGGCATCCAAATTGGAAAAGAGGCAGTCAAATTACCTCTGTTCACTGGCAACATGATTTTATACCTAGAAAGCCCTAAAGACTCCACCAAAAAAATTCTTAGATTCTGTAAGTGAATTCAATAAAGTTGCATGATACAAAAATCAACATATAAAAATCAGTAGCAGGCTGGCACAGTGGCTCACACCTGTAATCCTAGCATTCTGGGAGGCTAAGGTAGGAGGACTGCTTTAGCTCAGGAGTTTGAGATCAGCCTGAGCAACAGCGAGACCCCATCTCTACTGAAAAAAAAAAAAAAATAGAAAATTAGCTGGGTTTTGTGGTGTGTGCCTGTAGTGATGATGCCACTGCATTTGTTTCTTTCTTTAGGTCTAGTAATATTTGTTTTATGAATCTAGCTGTGTTCTGCTGTGCCCAGGGTGACAGACCAAGGCTCTATCTCAAAAAAAAGAGAAAAGAAATGAAAAATCAGTAGCATTTCTAAACACCAATAATGATCAAGCTGAGAACAAAATCAAGAAGGCAACCCCATTCATAATAGCTAAAAACAAAACCAAAAAAACCCCAAACAAACCTAGGAATACATTTATCTGAAAAGGTAAAATATCTCTACAAGGAAAACTACAAAACACTAATGAAAAATATTATAGATGACAAAAATGTATGGGTAAAAAGTCCCACGTTCATGGTTTGGAAGAATTAATGAAGTCAAAATGACCATACTGGGCAAGGCAATCTACAATTTCAAAGCAATCCCTATTAAAATATCAACATAATTTTTTCACAAAATTAGAAAAAACAATCCTAAAATTCTTATGGAAACAAAAAGAGCCCAAATGGCCAAAGCAATCCTAAGCAAAAAGAGCAAAGCTGGAGACATAGCATTACCTGACTTCAAATTATACTATTAATACAAAGCTACAGTAACCAAGACAGCATTGTGACCAGTATAAAAAGACACACAGGCCAATGAAACAAAATAAAGAATTCAGAAATAAAGCTGCATATCTACAGCTTACTGATCTTTGATGAAGTCTGCAAGAACACACTGGGGAAAAGATACCCTTTTCAATAAATAGTACTGGGAAATTTTGATTGCCATATGCAGAGGAATGAAACTGGATCCCTGTCTCTCACCATACACAAAAATCAAATGAGAATGTATTAAAAGACTTAAATGTATGATCTGAAACTATAAAAATACTAGAAGAGTGGGTGGAGCAAGAAGGCTGAATAGAACCCTGCAGTGATCATACCTGCACAGGAATACCAAATTCAACAGGTATCCACACAAGAAAGCATTTTCAGAAGGACCAAAGATGGGTGAGTTATCACAGTACACAGTTTTGACATTATACCAATTAAAGACGCATTGAAGAAGGCAGGAAAGACAGTCATGCCTTCACCACCCCTCCCCATCCCTTAGCAGTACTTCGCCAGAGGTGGGTGGAGAATCTTTGCTTAGGAGGAGAGTGAAGTGATTGTAGGACCGCATTGAAACTCACAGGGAACACAGCACAGAACAGAATTCTGCCAGCACCCACAGAGGTAGCATGCAGACCAGCCTGGCCAGAGGGAAATCCTCCACTCCACTTCTCTATTAAAAGAGAACATTGGGGAAATGCTCCAAGACATTGGTCTGAGCAATGACTTCTTGAGTAATACCCTCAAAGCACAGCCAACCAAACCAAAATTGGACAAATGGGATGACATCAAGCTAAAAAGCTTCTGCACAGCAAAGGAAACAATCAATATAATAAGGAGACCAACCCACAGAATGGAACAAAATATTTGCAAACTACCTGACAAGGGATTAATAACTAGAATACATAAGAAGCTCCAATAACTCAATAGGAAAAAATAAAATAACCCAATTAAAAATGGGCAAAAGATCTGAATAGACATTTTTCAAAAGAAGACACACAAATGGCCAACAGGTATACAAAAAAATGCTCAATATCACTAATTGTCAGAGAAATGCAAATAAAAACTATAATGAGATATCATCTTAGCCCAGTTAAAATGCCTTTTATCAAAAATTCAGTCAATAACAAATGCTGGTAAGGATGTGAAGAAAGGAGAATGCTCATATACTGTTGGTGGGAATGTAAATTAGTGTAACTACTATGGAGAACAGTATGGAGGTTCCTCAAAAAACTAAAAATAGAACTATCATATGACCTAGCAATCCAACCACTGGGTATATATCCAAAAAAAGGAAATCATTATATTGAAAAGATACCTGCACTCCCACGTTTACTGTAGCACTATTCACAATAGCCGAGATTCAGAATCAACCTCTATGTCCATCAGTGGGTGAACGGACACAGAAAATGTACATATACACAACTGAATATTATTCAGCCATGAAAAAGAATAAAATTCTGTCATTTACAACATGGATAGAACTGTAGAATATTATGTTACATAAAATAAGCCAAGTACAGAAAGACAAATCTCACATGTCCTCAGTCATAGGTGGAAGCTAAATATTTAATATTAAAACAACTGATCTCACAGAGATATAGAGTAGAATGATGCTTCCAAGTCAGGGAAGGGTACCAGGGAAGGGTGAATAAAGTGGAGATGGTTAATGGGTGCAAAAATATAGTAAAATAGTTAGATAGAATGAATAATATTTGACAGCAAAATGAAATGACCACAGTCAACAATAAGTTATGGTATACTGTAAATAATCAATAAAAGAGTGGAATTGGAAAATTCCTAACACAAAGAAATAAATGTTTGAGGTGATGGATACTCCAATTACTCCAATTTGATTATGACACATTGCATGCTTTTATCAAAAATATCACATATACCCTATAAATATATACAATTTTTAAAAACACTAGAAGAAAACCTATGGAAAACTCTTCTGGACACTAGTCTAGGCAAAGAATTCATGACTGAAACCTCAAAAGCACAAGCAATAAAACCAAAAATAGACAAAAGCGATTTAACTAAACTAAAAAGCTTCCGCGCAGCAAAAGAAATAATCAACAGACTGAACAGACAACCTGCAGGATGGGAGAAAACATATGCAAACTATGCACTGGCAAGGGACTGATTCACAAGGGAATCAAACTCAACACCCACAACAAAAAAAACACCCAAATAACCCCTTAAAAGTGGGCAAAGGACACAGATAGACATTTTGCAAAAAAAAAAAAAAAAGACAAATGTCCAAAAAGTATATAAAAAATGTTCAACATTAATAATCATCAGAGAAAGGCAAATTAAAACTACAGTGAAAAATAACAGATGTTGGCAAAGATGGTGAGAAAAGGGAATGCTTATACACCGATGGTGGGAATGTAAATTAATACAACCTCTACGGAAAACATTATGGAGATTTCTCAAAGAACTAAAAATAGAACTACCATTCCATCCAGCAATCCAGCTACTGGGGATCTACTTGAAGGAAAAGAAATCATTACATCAAAAAGATTCCCACATTTTATATTTACTGCAGCACTATTTACAATAGCAAAGGTATGTAATCAACTTAAGTATTCACCAATGGATGACTGTTGATAAACAAAACGTGATACATAAACACAATGGAATATTATGCAGCCATAAAAAAGACTGAAATCATGTTTGTTGCAGTAACATGGATGGAACTGGAGGCTATTATCTTGAGTGAAAGAATTCAGAAACAGAAAGTCAAATACTGCATGCTATCACTTATAAGTGGGAGCTAAATAACATGTACATATGGACATAAAGTGTAGAATGATACACACTCAAGATTCGGAATGGGGGGGGGCGGTGATCACAAATTGCTTAACAGGTACAATGTACATTATTCACATGAGAGATACACTAAATGCCCAGACTTCACACATGTAACAAAATTGTACTTGTACCTCTTAAATTTACACAAATTGAAAAAATGAAAATAAAAATAAAATGCTACATAACTGTAAAATGGAACACAGTAGGTGTTCAATTAGTACTTTCTAAAGAAATAAATCAAGGGCAAAAATAAAATTCTTGTTTCTAATGACATTTATATAATCCTATTATATAAAAATAAATTGCATAGTTTCAGAACAGGAAATCCAACATTATTACTAATAAACTTACTGAAAACAGCTTAATTTTTTTATCTTTAGAATATATTCTAGTAATGTTTAAAAAAACAATTCCTTTCCATGTTATTAAACCTCCTACTCAATATATTGGTAGACATTTGTTTCACTTTGCTTTTAATATTTAGGGCAGGCGTCCTCAAACTACCGCCCATGGGTCACGTGCAGGTGTTTTTGCGCATTTGTTTTTTTACTTCAAAATAAGATATGTGCAGTGTGCATAGGAATTTGTTCATAGTTTTTTTTAAACTATAGTCCGGCCCTCCAACGGTCTGAGGGAACAGTGAACTGGCCCCCTGTTTAAAAAGTTTGAGGAACCCTGATTTAGGGATTTGTCTCTTGTTCTGTTTTGACTTTGTTTCATTCTGTTTTATAATTATGTAAAATGTTAATATGGTTTCAAAGTCTACCTTAAAAATAAAATATATTCAGACAAATCTAGTTTGTAATCTTACTCTTGTTCCCCACCTTCCCTATAGGTAACTATATTTATTAGTTTGAGGTTGTTCTTCCATGTAAATATAAGCGTTTTTTTTCCTCCTTTTTAAAATAAATGGTAGCCTACTACATACTGTTCTATTCTTTGCTTTAAACACATACGTGCTCACTCGCTCTCTCACACACATACACTCTTACATACACCAGAAATCAGTATTTAGAAATACGATTCAATCAAATTTTGCAGTTATATACTACCCCACTGTCTTAATGCACCGTATCTTATTTAATCAGCATCTACTAAAGGACATAAGGGTTGTTACTAGTATTTTGCTATTATAGTTTGGCAAATTTTTGTCAACATGTATGTAGGATAGATTCCCAGAGATGCAACTGTTGGGTCAAAGGATATATAGATATGTATTAATAATTTTGCTAGCTACTATTAAATTTTCCTCTGTATGGATTGTACCATCAAGATATCAGAATACCTATTCCCCCATAACACAACAAAGTTGTCAAAGTTTTGGATTTTTGACCACCTGGCATAATTTTAATTTACATTTCTCCTATGAGCAAGGCTTTATATCCTTGTATATGTTTAGAGGCCATTTTCATTTCTTTTTCTCTAAATTCTCTGGTTGTATCAAATGAAGGATGAGTACAGGTATTTTCAAATCCCCAAATTGCATATAAAGAAATGAAGAATTAAGGAGGTTAGGATACCTACCTTAAGAAGCAAGCCAGGCACAGTGCAAGGTATATTTATTTATTTATAATTCATTCAATCTTTACAATACTTTAAGATAATATTAATGTAATTCTGTGAGATCAGAAGATAAGTAATTAAGCAATGATGATACGATTTAAATCCAGATTTGATCCTAAACAGTCCATGTAAACTTTTTTTATTTCAAAATATTATGGGTGTACAAATGTTTTTGGTTATATGGATCACTTCTGTTATGCTTGAGTCAGGGTTATAAATGAGCTCATCACCCAGATAATGTTCACCGTATCCATTAGGTAGGTTTTCACCCATCCCTTCCTCCCTGCTCCCGTGTTTCCACTGAGTTTTACTTCCTTCTATACACATGTGTGCTCATCAGTTAGTTCCAATTTAATAGCGAGTACATGTGGTGCTTGTTTTTCCATTCCTTAGCTACCACACTCAGGATAACAGTCTCTAGTTCCATCCAAATTGTTGCAAAAGGCCTTAATTCATCCTTCTTCATAGATGAGGAGTATTCCTTAGTATACATATACCACATTTTGTTAATCCACTCATGAATTGATGGGTACTTGGGTTGATTCCACATCTTTGTGAACTTTGCTGCAGTAAACATTTAAATGCAGGTGTCTTTATGATAAAATGATTTCTTTGGGTAAATATCCAGTAGCGGGATTGCTGGATAAAATGGTAAGTCTTCTTTTAGTTCTATGAGGAATCTCCCTACTGTTTTCCATAAAAGTTGTACTAGTTTGCAGTCCCACCAACAGTGTATAAGCGTTCCTTTCTCTGTGCATCCATTCCAGGATCTACTATTTTTGGACTTTTTAATAAAAGCCATTCTAACTGGGGTAAGGTTGTATCTCATTGTGGTTTTAATTTGCATTTCCCTGATGATTAGTGACATTCAGCATTTTTCATATTTATTAGCCATTTGTCTATCCTCTTTTGAAAAGCTTCTGTTTGTGTCTTTTGCCCAAATATTAATGGAGTTATTTGGTTTTTTTCTTGCTAATTTGCTTAAGTTCTTTGAAGATTCTGGCTGTTAGCCCTCTATCAAATGTACAGCTTGCGAATATTTTCTCTCATTCTGTACGTTGTCTATTTGCTCTGCTGATTATTTCCTTAGCTGTGCTAAAGCTTTTTAATTTAATCAATTCCCATTTACTTATTTTTGTTGTGGCTACTTCAAAATTTTGTTTTCGGTTACACCATGAAAAAAATGCTTCTAAAGTGTATAAACTGTTTTACTTTCCATATTTAATAATCTGAAACTAATTTTCCTTAATAAAAGATAACAAACTTCATTTTCTAAAACACCTATTATATAAACAATAAGTTCAAGGAACAAAAGAAAAAAAGGCACCAACTTTCCCCTTTTCATAAACTATGGGATCCCACTATTCTTATCTGGAGTACTTGGGAACTCAAATTATTTGGGGCCTAAATACTTCTACTAAGTATTTTAATTTCTTGTTGTGGTTACTTTCTTAACCAAGTTATTTAAGAATTTCCAAGGGATTTCACAGAAGTAAAAATGCCACCTAAATAATCGATGGCTCTGTTCTTTCATTCTACAAATATTTACTCAGGATCTGCTAAGTGCAAAGCTCTGTAACACTAGGTCACTGCAAAGTAGGTATTATCAGGGTCTATCTAAAGAGACAGTTGATAGAGGAGCAAATGCTATTTCAGGAAAAGAGCAGGTAGCAGGGGGAGTGTTTGAGGTTCATAATAACACCGCAAAGGCATGGCTTACCCTATCAAGAAACTGCATCATATAGCAAAGTAAACAATTGTGCAGATGACTCCAAACTTTTTAATTAATGTGCATTGTGACTCCCAACTAACTATGCTTACCACCCTGCACTCTCCTCTTTGAACTTTTCTTCATTCATTTATTCATTCATTCAACCACTATTTATTTTAACAGATCCCGTTCTAGGGGTGTTGCTGGGAATACATCAGCGAACAAAACAGGCAAGGCATCAGTTTTCCAGGAACTGATTTGCAGAGGAGGGAGAAAAAGAGAAGGGGAGTTCAAGAGACAAATAGGCAGGAAAGGATAATTTGGGTAGGGACAAGGGCTGTGAAGAAAAACAGGATATGGCTGAGGAGGAGATTATGGATTCCCACAACTTTAAGTATTAACATCACCCTACCTCTAACGCCAGTTCTCACAGAATTTACCACGTTGAGTGGTAAATACCACAAGATTCTTTGTAGCCTCCCCATTATGTAAACTAACAGTGATCTGAAAACTGCCATTTTCCCCTGCCTAAGGGAAATTTACATACCTAATTGTGTATCAATGAATCAAATAAGTTAATATGTAACACAATATTGTCACACAAGGTAATATATACGCTGGTTAGTCAACAGATGAAATGACTGAATGAATGGACTCGCGCTAAAAACACTCTCTCTGGCCACAGAAGTATGAGAGATTCGCTCCCAAGTAAGCCACGAGTTGTACACTTTAGGAGGTAAGAGTCCTCAGCCGCAGTTCAGGTTCCAACACCTGCCTCCACGCGCTACAACTACGTCAACATAAATATCACCTGCGGGCACAGGGCTGGCCCGGCCGCTCCACGCCATCCCGTGGGTTCCGGCAGCGGAGTTCCGAGGAAAGAAGTTTGGAAGAGGGGGCCGCGCGCCCCAGCTCTCCAGCCCTGCTCCACCCCCAAAACGGATTTCTCTCCCGCCTCCCGCTTAACTCTGTCGGCGCCAGAGGGAGCAAGGCAAGGAAGTAGGCCTGCAGCTGGCCAAGCGGGCTCAGCGGAGGCCCAACGGAAGGCGGTTGCAGGATCCAAGCAGAAAGAAAGGTTACGTTTTCGGGGGAAAGGTGTCCCCAAGAACACTCACCCCAGTGCCTCCAGTGTGTCTAGCACGTCCCCCTCCATCGTTGGCTCGGGACCCGGCTCCGGCCCTCTCATGGTCCTTCGGCCAAAGCTGTTCGGCGCTCTAAGGAGCCCGCCGGAAACCAGCGTCAACGCACCAAGGTTCCCGCCTGGGTCTAGACGATGGGCAACTCCAACCGAAGGCGCAAAGGTTCCTGGCCCTAAGGCAATGGACACGTAATGGTGCCTACAACCGCTTTGCGTAACAATAATAATTTTTTAAAAGAATAATTAAATAAAAGGGCTTCTTTATATTGAGTCTTATCAGTGTGTTGAAATCAAGCTTAGTAAATATCATGATTCTACCCAGGTTGATTTCAATTTATGACTTCAGACCTCTTTTTTAATAAAAATCCTGCAATGAAATTATAATTTTATTGAGCTAACATTAGTAAGTAATATCATGTACTTACACATATTATTTTCAAATAAATATACCCAACAATGCGACAACTTTAAAGAGAAAATAAAGGAAAGATAATTTATAGCAAAGTAATATTTAATATTATTTCATCATGAAATATAGAAGACCAATGAAGTAATCAGATGTTTGCATCTATAAAATCCCATAAAATACATATTCGGACTATGTATTGCATTGCTAGCAAAACATGACATGTATAAGCAACAAAAATACCATGAGCAGAATAAGGTAGTTCATGTGATTTTCCAAAATTGTGGCTAACTCCATAAAGTTCCAAACAAGCAACACAATATTCCCTCTGAGTACTACTCATGGAGAATACAATCTCTATCTAAATAGTGCAAAAAAAATTAGGGTTCATATGTAAAAGGATGTAAGGATACAGGATTAGATCATTATTAGCAGCTATGTCATCTACATGACATAGCAAAACTGTTGAAAGTCATGCAATATTTCCAACCATTGATTCTTATAAGGGACTGTCCCCTGCACTGCAGAATATATAACATTCCTAGCCCCAGTCCAATAAAGGCCAGTAATGTTCTCACCTCCCTAATCATTGTTAGAAACAAAAAACTTACCCATAAATTTGTATAATGGCTATTCTATATCTTAGTGGCATCCAAGGCTTAAGTGTAAAATTACTGGCAGTTTAATGTATCTGAATTCATCACCAAACAAGAGACAGAGAATGTATGTTCTCAGTGGTTATCACCTCTGTCAAAGAGTTGGAGAGTCATAGATGGTCCTATTCTTAGTAATCTTGGCAAAAAGTCTCTGTAAATTTCTCTGTAAAAGAAATGAGGCAACTGTTTTTCATTAATGTTGACCTTGAGTGTCCTGCTGCTGTTTTTTCTTTAAAAATACCAAACAAATAACAAAACTGGACCACAGAAAAAAGACATAAAAAGAAAATGGCAAATATGTGGGAAAGGTGAAAAGTTCTAACATAGTAAATAGAGAAATAGGACTCCAACAAAGAAACCACCAAGAAAATAAGACAGAAGCAAGAAGAGATTCTAGCTAGGAATTTCCTGACAAAACAATCACTGATTCAAGAGCTCTGCTAACTCTAAATAGGATAAATATAAAGAAAATCATAATTTAGGAAAATATTAGTAAAAATGCTAAAAACAAAAGACAAAGGGAAAGCTTAAAAGCAGCTTGAAAAAAAATAAATCAAACTTCAACAATAATGCAAGTTGACTTCTCAAGAGGAACAATGGGAAAAAATGGAATGACATCTTTAATAAGCTTTAAATAACCACAAATTCAAAATTTTATGTACGGGGCGAGTGCGGTGGCTCACGCCTATAATCTTAGCACTCTGGGAGGCCGAGGCGGATGGATTGCTTGAGGTCAGGAGTTTGAAACCAGCCTGAGCAAGAGCAAGACCCTGTCTCTACTATAAATAGAAAGAAATTAATTGGCCAACTAACATATATATAGAAAAAATTAGCCGGGCATGGTGGCACATGCCTGTAGTCCCAGCGACTCAGGAGGCTGAGGCAGGAGGATTGCTTGAGCCCAGGAGATTGAGGTTGCTGTGAGCTAGGCTGACGCCACAGCACTCACTCTAGCCCTGGCAACACAGCGAGACTCTGTCTCAAAAAAAAAAAAAAAAATTATGTACAGTGGAAATAGTCTTAAGAAATGAAGGGAAAATGGCAGGGCATGGTAGCTCACGCCTGTAATCCCAGCACTTTCAGAGGCCAAGGAGGGAGGACTGCTTGAGGCAAGGAATTTGAGGCTGCAGTGAGTTATAATCATGCGACTGTAGTCCACACTGGGCAACAGAGCCAGACACTGTCTCTAAAAGATAAAAAAAGAAGAAATGAAGGCAAGATAAAGATGTTTTCAGATAAACAAAAACTGATATGAATTTGTTTCTAGCTGACCCACATCAAAAGAAATATTAAAGAAAAGTCTTCAGGTAAAAACAATAGCAGCAACAACATGATGCCAAGATGAAAGTCCAATAGTGCATGAAGAGAACTACAGGGAAGGGTAAAAATGTTAGTAAAATTATACCAATATTGACTGTTCAGAGCAGTAATAATAATGTCTTCTGAAATTTAAAATATAAAGAGAATTTGGAGGGAGGGTAACAAATAGAGTTGAACTATAAGGCTCTTCCATTGCCCAGGAAATAGTAAAATAACTAATTTAGGGTGACAAATCAAGGTTGCTCTTTGCCATGATTAGGATAATCACTAAAAGGACCATATATTATACAACTAACAACTAAGAGAACGGAAAATGAATTAGTGAAAAATACTTGTTAAATCTAAAAGAAGGCACAAATGGAAAGTAAAATATTAAATCATAAGATAGCTGGGAAGTAATATTAATATCAGAAAAATTGCTATTAGCACAAGAAGTATTACAGAAAGATATAAATAGGGACATTTCATAATGACAGAAGAGTCAAGACAGCAGAAAGTTATAACAATCCTAAATGTCTATTTGCTTAACAACCAGCCTAAAAATGTATAAATTTTAAAAACCAACAACTTAAAAGAGTAATAGGCAAGACCACAATCAGAAATTTTTGTACTATATTTCTCATGAACTGATATAATAAGCAGTCAAAAAATCAGTTGACATACACAAGACTTGGAAAATGTGATTTGTAAATTTGACTTAATTGATATACGTAGATCACCGCCCCCTGAAACTTCAGAATACACATTTTTTTCAAATTTATAAAATTTGACCTGATAGTGGATTCTAAAGTAAGTCTCATCACCTTCAATGATTGAAATCATAAAGAGCATGTTTTCTAACTAAAGTATAATGGCTAAATTATGACATCATCATACAATGACATACTATATACAATGAAAATGGACAATCCATTGCTATATACATTATTGATGAATCTTAGCAACACAATAGTGAACAAAAGAATTCAAGCATAAAAGGGTTTTACTGCATGACTTAAAAGCAGAAAAATAGTGGCAGAAGTCAAAATGGTGATTTCTGATGAGATGGGATAATGACTGGCAGAGGTACAAGGAAGTCTTCTCTGGTGCTTCTATCTTGAACAGATGTGTTCAATTTATAGAAATTCATTGAGCTGTACACTTATGAATTCAGTCCTTGTCTATATACATTTTACTTTATTTTTTAAAGTTTACTTTAAAAATAAGTTTTGCATACTTAACTGGTTCAAATGACAAATTTCATGTTTTATATATTTTACCAAAATAAAAAAAGAATAATGTAAAGTGCTTAAAATGGTATCTGGTACATAGTAAGCACTGAATAAATGGCATCAATTGTCTTAGCCCAGCTCCTCCAGAAAACAGAGTTTGAAGCAAAAGCTTAGGTGTTAACAAGATATTAGGTAAGTTCAATCCTCGGGAAGCAAGGATGAAAAGGGAAACTGAGGCAGAAATGAGAGCAAATCAATGTCTCAGTCCATTTGTGCTGCTATAACAGATATCATACACTGGGTAATTTATAAACAGTGGAACTTTATTTGGCTCATGGTTTTGCAAGCTGGAAAGTTGAAGATTGAGGAGTCACTTCTGGTGAGGGCCTTCTTGCTGTCATCCCATGGCAGAAAGCAGAAAGGCAAGAGAGCATGAGATGGGAGGGAGAGAGCCACACTTATTCTTTTATCAGGAACCCACTCCTATGATAACTAACCCACGCCAGACACAACAGCATTAATCCCCCCATGAGGTCAAAGGTCCCACTTTGCCACACTGTTGCATTGGGGAATAAGTTCCCAACAGATGAACTTTGGTAGACACATTCCAACCATAGCTATTACCAAGCTGGTTACAGCTTTGTAACAATTCGACTGCTTTGTCTCTTCAGTGATGTCTTAGGAAGCTACTGCATTCTCAATCATGTCTCTGGGCAAGGAATGAAGAAGAATTTGTCAGGTGGCTCGTGTCTCCCATTTGTCAAAGTTTGCAACTCCTCTACATTTCCAGGCTACATGAGCAACTCATCCACTACATGGAGTCCTCAGGGTTGAAAATGACAGGACTTTGGCATGGGCATAATACTACAGAACACTTATGAGCAACCTGAGGATCCATGAGCAACCATGGCAATGATTATGGGGAGTAAAAGAAGCCAATCAAAAAAGAACATGTAATATATGATTCCATTTATATAAAATTCTAGAAAAAGCAAAGGCTCTACAGTGACAGAAAGCAGATCTGTGGTTGCCTGGAGACTGGTAGGGGGTGCCAGGGTGGGGAGAGAGGGAGGATTACAGAGCAGCACAAGCAAACATGCAAAGGTGATTGATATGTTCACTATCTTGATTATGGCGATGGTTGTGTGTGTGTGTATAAATATGTCAAAATTTATTAAATTGTACACTTTAAATATGTGCCACTCATTATTCAATATATACTTCAATAAAACTGTTTTAAAATTTTTTTTTTTTTTGAGACAGAGTCTCACTTTATTGCCCAGGCTAGAGTGAGTGCCGTGGCGTCAGCCTAGCTCACAGCAACCTCAAACTCCTGGGCTCAAGCAATCCTGCTGCCTCAGCCTCCCAAGTAGCTGGGACTACAGGCATGTGCCACCATGCCCGGCTAATTTTTTCTATATATATTAGTTGGCCAATTAATTTCTTTCTATTTATAGTAGAGATGGGGTCTCGCTCTTGCTCAGGCTGGTCTCGAACTCCTGAGCTCAAATGATCCGCCCACCTCGGCCTCCCAGAGAGCTAGGATTACAGGCTTGAGCCACCGCGCCC
>VSMD01075912.1:0-25286 GCA_008750895.1 Mirza zaza
TTTTTTTTTTTTTCCATCTAACTGGGTCCTGGGCTTGATTATAAACTCCCTGGAGGAGAATGCAGTGGCCGTTTGACATTCTGGACATACACAGGAAGAGATATTTTAATGAGGAGAGCTGCTCGAGCTTTTTTTTCCCCCCTCCCAGTGTCTAGAGAAGTCTCATGGAAACAGAGTGTGTATTTAAATAAATATGATTTCAAATCTGTCATAATTGTATTTGGATGTGCTTCTCCCTGAGCAAGATCTACTTTGTATTGAATCATTTTAAGTAAAAATTGTTGCAATAGAAGGCTGAAAGTTCAGAATGAACCAAACGGTCAAGAACAGGGACAATACACAAACACAGACAGGTCTGCTGAGTACCTGAGGCTATGGGGAGAGAGGAGATTCAAAACTAAAAAGACGCAATTTGAAATTGGGGTTTTTCTTACCATGTATAACTATCCATTTTGTCACATCTCTCCAATTCCTGCCTCTCTCCTTTTCAGCTTTCTACCACGTTTCCCTGAAAATAAGACCTCCCCATAAAATAAGCCCCGGCAGGATTTCTGAGCATTTGCGCAACGGAAGCCCTACCCCGAAAATAAGCCCTAGTGACGGGCGTGACTGTGCAGCGCGTCTGCACAACCCATGCGTGTCGTCGCATGGGAGCAGGAAAGAACATGAGCAGCCCTTCTCGTCTGCCCCATTGTGACAGCTGCTGTCCCAGAGGTGACTAGAAAGGTGCGGGCAGCCCCACCAACAAGGTCGGCTCCCCCTGTCGGGTCCCGGCTATCCTGTGCGTGCTGCAAGCTGAGGCTTCGAGGGGAAAATAACACATCCCCTGAAAATAAGCCCTGGAGTGTCTTCTTGAGGAAAAATAAATATAAGACCTTGTCTTATTTTCGGGGAAACACAGTAATCCCCTTTTCTTTTCTGTACGTTCCTTCATCTCCTTCTCACCACACCTTATTGTCTCCCCGGCTAGCTGGGGGCATCGGTGTTTGCAATGACTCCCACTCAGGTCCCCCGCCACAAACACCCACCCGCCCTGCGACCCCACTCTCGTGCCTGACTCCACTTAAAACAGGCGCACGCCACACACCAATCTATTACACAAAGCTTTGCCGGGCACAGCATTCAACCAGCATATCTGCAACAACAGAAGCACGCACATGCTTGGGGACTTTTACCGAATGGTAAAACATTTGTGTGGTCATTTCCCAAAGCAGTGAGTGGAGTTTGGAAGGCCATTTCTCCTCGCACAGAAACTCAGATGTTCTCAATTCCTCTCCTCTCAGCGCACTGACGGCATGCCCCTTTCATTTATACTCTCCACTCCCAGGCACGAGGCTAGATCAGACTTTTATGGTCCAGGCTGTCTCTGAACCCGCTTCTCCTCTCTTTAGTCTTATCCCTCCCCATTGCCTCCTAGATACGTTTTTCAGTATTTCCGGCAACACTGTTTTTATTTAGTTGGAACGTATTCTGTGAGGTTACACACCATTTCTCCTGATAAACTTCTGCAGTTACTGTTGCCCTCACTGCATCGCCAGCCAGTGCCTAACTTTTTGGAGAAATATACGGCCGAGCTGTCATCATGCAAGAGGAACGCTGACCACATCTCCTCTGAGAGTTTTCAGACAGCTCCCAGAGCAAGTCTAGTGACCTTTTCTCCACCTGATTGAACTCTATCCATAGCCTTTCCTGGGGCCAGGGAATCATAGGGAAACTGATGAAAACCTATGAAAATAGTATGTTTAACAACTCTTAAAACACCCTCAAAAGAAAAGTACTGTTTATTATCAATCCATCTTGCCGATAGCTGGAGACACAAAGAATCTAGTCACTCAAATGACTGTCTCTCTTAACTTAGGGATTTCTACCATCTCATCAGTCACATGCCCAAAGGGAGCCGATTTAATATTTTTAAATGGCCTCGAATACCAAAACGACCATTTTTCAAAAAATCATTTCTTCACGTAGACACACTGTCCAGGAATCTTTTCATGAAGTTCTCATTACTACCAGAAAACCCTCCTTTCCAAACCGCTATTAAGAAAAAGGGTATTCGTGAGATACTTCTAATGCTTCATATTGTATAAAAGTTTTCATAGGATCATGAATAACTTTAAATCCGAAATGCTGCAAAAGATCACATTCCTATATAATTCTATTTAAGATAAAAGAAATTGTATGTAAATGTTTCTCGCTATTTTTTTATTTTTATGTAATTAAGCGTGATGGCAAATACATGGGCTTGGGAATCAATTCTGGGTTCAAACTCAGTGTCCAGCTCTCTGCTCTGTGCAGTCTGCACTTAGCCTCCAGAGCCTTAGTTTCTTAATCTGTAAATTGGGAATAATAAATTTTTAGATTTGCTAATGGGATTAAATAAGATAATACATCCAAAGCAACTATTATAGTGCTTGACACTAGACATATACTTAAACATTCATATAACAAATAGAATATTATAGATTTAAATCAAAACATTGCATGATTATAATGATTTAAGTTAGGCTTTTAAAATTGCAGAAATACTTGCAAGTGAACAATCTTATGAGACTCTGGTTAGGTCTATTAATTTATTCATAGACTTCTTTATCTCACCATTGCAACTTTCATGTAAAAATTATGTAAAATAAAAACTATGTGTGTAAATTAAACCTTAATTCAAAATGATCTGGTATGAGAAGGAATCATGTGGAAGGAAATACCTTCCTTTATCCAAGTCATCACTGTCTTAGGAAGGAGCCCAGAAGCAGAGCCTACCCTGTGATGCGGAAGTCTGTGTAAGGGATTTGTTAAAGAAGAGCCCCCAGGAGATGCCAGAGAGGAAGGGGGAAGAAAGAAAGGTAGGAAAGGTCAAGAAATCAAGCAACGAGCCATTTCAGGCCAAGTCCCATACTTAGCCTCATCCTACAGGGGAGTTTTATTGTTTTTTTTTTTTTTTTTCTTTTTTGAGTCAGAGTCTCACTCTGTTGCCTGGGCTAGAGTGCCATGGCATCAGCCTAGCTCATAGCAACCTCAGACTCCTGGGCTCAAGCAATCCTCCTGCCTCTGCCTCCCAAGTAGCTGGGACTACAGGCATGCACCACCATACCTGGCTAGTTTTTTCTATATATTTTTAGTTGGCCAATTAATTTCTTTCTAATTTTTTTTAGTAGAGACGAGGGGTCTCACTCTTGCTCAGGCTGGTCTCAAACTCCTGACCTTGAGCGATCGATCCTCCCCCCTTGGCCTCCCAGAGTGCTAGATTACAGGTGTGAGCCACCACGCCCAGCCTACAGGGGAGCTCCTGAGTACAAATTGTGTGCCAGGGTTTATCCTCGCTCAAGGCAGGTGAGCTGGGCTTGGCCTACTTTAGTCTGGGGCCATGAACTGCCAAGTGGAGGCTGGGGAAGATGGGGAATGTGAATTCCAGGCACTTTGGGCTCTGTGGCTGATGGACAGAGCAGCTCCAGTAGCCCACAGGCACTCCTCCAGGGGGAGCAGCAGGTAGGCTATAAAAAGCCAAGCAGGTGGAAGTGGGTATGGAGCAGCTGCAGGTAGCAGGAGATGAGCATTCACCAACAGTACAAAGCACAGAGGAACATGAGGGAATCTGAGTGCAACAGTGACATTGTCTACTACAGTCACACACCTTACGTTGCATCGATAAGCTCAATCTCATAGAAGATCCTATTTGGAAATAATATGAGATTAATTACTTAGGAGCAAAGAAAAGAAATAAACTACCGTATTTTTCCTGGCTTCTTGCTCTGTAAATCCTCCAAGAATGTCCTCACTTAAAGAAGGCTGAAGCTCTCATATGTACCCCAAAAATATGTACAACTATTATATATCCATAAAAATGTTTAAGGAAAAAAATCCAACAAAAATGAAAGATGAAAGAAAAAAGAAGAAGATTGAAGCTTTTTAATTTGATGTAATTCTTTTGTCCATTTTTGCTTTTGTTACTTTTGCTTTTGGAACCATTATCTGAAAAGTCATTGCCCAGACCAATGTCTTAGAGCTTTTTATGTCTACTTCTAGTAGTTTTACAGTTTCGAGTCTTATATTTAAGTTTTTAATCTGTTTTGAGTTCATTTTTATATGGTGTGGGATAAGGGTCTAATTTCATTCTTCTGCATGTGGATATCCACCTTTCCCAACACCATTTATTAAAAAAACAATTAACAGAATGAAGAAACAACCTATAGATTGGGAGAAATTATCTGCAAACCATAAGGGGTTAATATTCAAAATATACAAGGTACTCAAACAACTCATTAGCAAGAAAACAAAATAACCCAATGAAAAATGGGCAAAGGATCTGAATAGACCAGTTCTCAAAAGCAAGCATACAAATAATCAACAGGTACATGAAAAAATGCTTGACATCACTAATCATCAGGAAAGTGCAAATTAAAACTACAATGAGACATGGCCTCATACCTTGTTAGAATGGCTATCATCAAAAATAATAACATGTGTTGGAGAGGATGTGAAGAGAAAGGATCCTATGTACCCAGTTGGTGGGAATGTGAATTAGTACAACCATTATGGAAAACAATATGGAAGTTCCTCAGAAAACTAAACATGGAACTACTGCATGAACCAGCAATCCCATTTATGGTTATATACCCAAAGGAATTGAGGTCAGTATGTCGCTTCCATGTTCACTGCAGCACTATTCACAATAGCCAAGATATGGAATCACCTAAGTGTCCACTAATGGATGAATGGATAAGGAAAATATGGAATGTATACACAATGGAATTCCATTCGGCCTTTGAGAAGAAGGAAATTCTGTCATTTTCGACAACATGGGTAAACCTGTAGGACATCACGCTCAGTGAAGTAAAGCAGGCACAGAAAGACAAATACTGCATGATATCGCTTGTTTGTGGAAATCAAAAAAGTCAAACTCAAAGAAGTAGACAGTGGAGGCCAAGCGCGGTGGCTCATGTCTGTAATCCTAGCACTCTGGGAAGCTGAGACAAAAGGATTGCTTGAGGCCGGGAGTTTGAGACCAGCTTGAGCAACATAGTGAGACCCCCATCTCTACAAAAAAATAGGAGACTTAGCTGGGCTTGGTGGAGCATGCCTGAAATCCCAGCTACTCAGGAGGCTGAGGAAAGAGGATTGATTGAGCCCAAGAATTTAAGGTTGCTGAGAGCTAGGCTGATGCCACGACTCTCTAGCTCAGGCAACAGAGGGAGACTGTCTTAAAAAAAAAAAAAAAAAACAGTAGAGAATGGAGTGGTGGTTACCAGAGCCTGGGGGGGTGGGGAGGGGAAATGTTCGTTTGAGAGGTACAAAGTTTCAGTCAGACAGGAGGATACTTTTTTTTTTTTTCTGAGACAGAGTCTCGCTTTGTTGCCCAGGCTAGAGTGAGTGCCATGGCGTCAGCCTAGCTCACAGCAACCTCAAACTCCTGGGCTCAAGCAATCCTGCTGCCTCAGCCTCCCGAGTAGCTGGGACTACAGGCATGCGCCACCACGCCTGGCTAATTTTTTTCTATATATATTAAATTGGCCAATTAATTTCTTTCTATTTTTAGTAGAGACGGGGTCTCGCAACAGAAGCCCCACCCCGAAAATCAGCCCTAGTGACGGGCGTGGCTACGCATTGCATCTGCACAACCCATGCGTGTCGTCGCGGAGTGGGAAAGACGACGAGCAGCCCTTCTCATCTGCCCCAGGAGAGCTCTGTTGCTCCACATGAGAGATTTGGGCCGATGGTTCTAAAGGAAATAGAGTCGCAAGACATTCAGGATGGGATTCGGGGTGTGGAGAGTGAGGATGATATTCCAGAAGAAAACGACTTCACTCTATTGGAATCAATGTAGATGGATGTACCATACTTAAAAAAAAAATAACACATCCCCTGAAAATAAGCCCTGGGGTGTCTTCTTGAGGAAAAAATAAATATAAGACCCTGTCTCATTTTCAGGGAAACACGGTAATTCTGGTCACATTTTGATAGCCCATGAATCTATACCTTCTTAGGTTAAAACTACTCCCTCATCCTGAGCACCTGTGTATCCAACCATCTGTGGGCTGACCCGAAATTTTAGTCTGTCCCTGAAGTTTAACAGGGCAAAACCGTGCTCTTGTTTAAACCTGTCCTCACTCTCGCCAGGTGCCTCCACTCTCAGCGACTCTCGGCCCCTCAGGCTGCAAACCTGGAGCCCGTTCTCCACTCCTTTCCCCGACAGCGGCTCTGTCGCGAAACCTCTGGATCCCACGTTCTCAACACCACTCTCGTCCAACCCCTCCCTTGTCTACAGCGATTCTTTCCAGAGCGGCAAAGTGCGACTCTGGTCATTCTACGCTTAACGTGTGAGAACTTCCAGTTTCCTCCTCTGTCTGACGTCCACACACAGGACATTCTGCCTCCACAGTGGAGCTGCTGTCTGACCTCATGATTATACTCAGGTCAAACAATCTCTGAAAGGCCGCTACACGGGCGGTGACACGTACCGTCCACTGTGTTTTGCACCAGGAGGATGCATGATGTGAATTTGCCCAATCATGCACGACCATAAGTTTGATCTCTTACTGAACGCAATGTGCCTGCCACATTTATCCGTTGCAAAGAAAAGTGGTCCCTTTTTGCATTTGATCATAATCTGTGGGCGATACCTTTAGACTGTGTGACTATCCGGTTCCTCCACAAACTTTTACCTAATGCATTTAATTAATATCCATTGATAATCCTCGCCTGAATCACTTGTTATATGCGGGGGTGGGGGGAGTGAAGAATAGTGATTTTTTTTTTAAATTCTATCATTTCTTTTACATTTAAAAACTGGCATTTCTTCAGTACAGAAGACCCCCTGAATCCCTCTCTTTTTAAATATCCCTACAAACTCACATTTTTTATTCACGGTTTTAATACATTACCTTTCTTTTGGAGGATGCTGGAATCGCCCTATTTGGCTTGTTCAATTCTCTTCAAGTCAGTTCTGTGTCTTTTCAACATGCACCCATCACTCTTGTGGGTGTTTTTGTTATTGTTTTCTGATACAACAAAGTGTTCTACTCTTACCTCCTGCTTTTCTCTGCCCCAGGCATGGAATGGGCCGT
The DNA here is from genome assembly GCA_008750895.1 of Mirza zaza. Classification (NCBI taxonomy): domain Eukaryota; kingdom Metazoa; phylum Chordata; class Mammalia; order Primates; family Cheirogaleidae; genus Mirza; species Mirza zaza. Next base: position 7,059 of record VSMD01075912.1, read on the forward strand.
ATCTCAACAGAGCCCCGATTCCCTTAAGAGGGCAATGCAATTTGGAAGCCAGAATCTGGTATGGCATGCTTACCACTGAAACTTGAACTTGAAAACAGAGACAGCGTCTGGTTTTGCTCAGCCTTGCAGCACCAGCGCCTAAGCACATGATCTCGCACAGTGTAAGCTGCTCGATAAAAAATGTTGAGCGTTAACATTCCAAGAAATGGATGCACTTGCAAAAATTAGTATGTTTCCTGAGGGTATTCGAATTGGGAGCATCTTTCATCCACCACAGGGTCTTCTCTGACCACGTTTTATGACGTCATCTCGGTGATCACATACTTAGACCTGAAATGGAATCTTAAACGAGTTTACTTTTTTTTTTTTGAGACAGAGTCTCACTTTATTGCCCAGGCTAGAGTGAGTGCCATGGCGTCAGCCTAGCTCACAGCAACCTCAAACTCCTGGGCTCAAGCAATCCTGCTGCCTCAGCCTCCCAAGTAGCTGGGCCTACAGGCATGTGCCACCATGCCCGGCTAATTTTTTCTATATATTAGTTGGCCAATTAATTTCTTTGTATTTTTAGTAGAGATGGGGTCTCGCTCTTGCTCAGACTGAGCACCATTACAGGCGTGAGCTACCGCGCCTGGCCAAATGAGTTTACTCTTTACAATCACCGATCTGGGCTTAAGTGTGCTCTTGCCTTTAGCAGCCTTTTCTTGATGACTAGATATGGACAAACACATCTATACAAAGGATCAGATAAATATGCAGCACAAGTCAGGTAAAAAAAAAAAATTGGATTTAGTGTTAAGTATTTTTCCCCCAAAGTTTACAAATTAATTATACTATTTCAAAGTAGCGCTTTCCTTAGCTGTCTGTAGATTCTCAAAGTGTCCAGGTACAAGTGGAAGAATGGTAGCTGTATTTCCTCACTTTAACAGGAATGGGGTTGTTTAAAAATTGTTCTTTCACTGCTACTCTGGATGCTGTGACTGCACACTCGATTTCTATCATACGTGAAAGAGTTTAAAAGTAGGAATTAGGACTTTTTGCTTGCCCTACTTAATTTCCCCTTAACTCACATCCAGTTCCAAGGGGGTGAATTAAATGGCTTACTAGTTTTTTTTCTTCTTTCAAAAAGCTACAATTTTCCGAAGTGGCAGGCTGCCATTTCCAGCAGAGTTGTAAGGCATCTCTCCTGTGGGTTTCGGCAGTGGCTGCTGGCTAAGAGCTGAAAGGACCATTTTTCAAGCAGCACTTAGGTTTAGGAGCCAAGAGGGCCCTAAAATCTAAAGTGTCTCTACTTTTACTGGGGGGAAAAAATGTTATTATTTTTTTTTTTTTTTAACCGAGAGAGTAGATGTTTTCACTACTTTTTCTCCTTCGCAGCCACCATGATTAAGAAAAACCATTCATCAAAGAGCTCTGACTGGCATATTTTGGCATAGCGATGTGTTTTTCTGAAAAATGTCACCAGTTTATAAAACCACCTTTCATTATGCCCATATTAAACCTGTACAGGGATGCTTCAAACATGCATTTTTTATGATTTCGACTATCAAAGTAACATTTTACGTAAATCTTCAATAAACAAACAGAATGCATTTTAATGAAATGCTTGCAAAGACCTTTATTTGCAAGCCGACAAAAGGTGCGCGACTAATGTTATGCGAAGCATTTTCTTTGCATAAGGAAAAATATTCCACGCTATGCTAATACAATGTATTTTAAGTAACGTTTTTGCTATAATTTGGCATCCATAACACTGAGAGTGACCCCCTAGAACTTCAATACCTTATGAAAGGAGAAACGGAGGTTCGACATCCTCTAAAGAAAATGTAGATATGGCTGTGATTTTAGGTCAAATGCCCTGAGGCAAAGCCACCTGGGTTGGATGCTTCCAAGAAGGCATTAAACAAGTATGAAATTTGAAGAGAGTAGATGTTTATCTGCTCTCTTTATAAAAACAAACAAGTATGAAATTTATAAATAGCAAACTCCAGCAAGTCTTCCTTAACGACTTAGCGATTCCGGGCAATAGGATTCCAGGCATTCTCTGGGCAGAGATGGTTTGTGGTTACTTAGAAAACCCTCGTTCATGCTGTCAAGGAACTTCTCTCCGCGTTTGAGTTTCATCAAAATATAGTCCCTTTACTACAGCGTTTGTCCTAGGACCATTTTTTTGTTGCCCCCTTTATCCCCATAGATGCTTTAAAAAAAATTCTAGGCGTCGGTAGTTAGTAAGAATTGATTGACAGCCAACAGGGGGCACAGTACTGCACCAGGCCGCCCTGTTAACTTTGATGCTCCTGTTTTTTTATTGTTGACCATGAAACTGGCCTCTGTCTTTGCTTCAGCCGCCAGCACTCTAAAAATCACTGCAGGGTCAAACACCTCTCACCTAGGGAGAGTTTAGTGTGAGCCTCAATTATAATCTATGGCAGCACTTGAATAAAGGTTGAAATTTTTCATCATGATTTGCCAAAAATGAAATGTTTATTATACTTTGTCCTAAAATTCTAACACATAGTACGTTTTGATGATTTAAAAAAATTTAATGAAAATTGTGGTTAGGTTATTTTCTATGAGGTATGGAAATAAGAAACGAACATTCTAAAAATTAAAGAAATTTCTAAAAAGTATTCCCACTGAAATGCTGTTATTAATGCCCAAAGCTATTTGATCAGTTATTCATTTGGCATTCTTTGTAAAAAAAAAAAAAAAAAAAAAAAAAAAAGAATTATCATTAAAATGTCCATCCATTGCTAACTGATAATCAACTAATAGATTGATTAATGAATAATGGACTACCATGCAGTCATTTAAAAATAGCTTTGCAAACACTGACTTGTTTGAAATGTACTATCTAATGAAAAATGTGATTTACTGACTAGTACATGGTCTCACTCCCGTTATCTATACAGGGCTGCTCTGTGACAAATTCAAATGCCACAGTCAATTGCGAAAATCGTTCCATGACCTGGTATCTTTCTAAGTCAAAAGATTAAGTCAGATATGACACATCAAGACCAGAAATACTGTAAAGGGTGCATTCTCTGGATGTCAAAAGCTAAGGAGGAGGGAGGGTGAGGGATAAAAATCTACTTACTGGGCTCAATGTACTCTGTTCTGGTGGCAGGTGCACTAAAGGCCCCTACTTCAACATCATGCATTCATCCACGTAACAAAAACACCTGAATCCTTTAAGTCTATTGATAAATAATAGATAGATAGTATGCATTCTCAACTGAGGAAATGTCATCCCAAGGGTGTAAAAATCCATTCCTGATGGGGAGTGGGCATGAGAAAAATATCTAGGTATTATTATGGTTTGCAGTCCTCCAAAGCTTAATCCCATCATCCAAAATCTTATTCCTTAGCTAATCAATCCTCACTGGGAAGAAATATTAACATAATAATGTATAAACTATAAAACTATAATTTATAAATCATAAAATAAATTTTATAATTAAATTATATTTTTTATTATTCATTTATTTATTTTTGAGACAGAGTCTCACTTTGTTGCCCAGGCTAGAGTGAGTGCCGTGGCGTCAGCCTAGCTCACAGCATCCTCAAACTCCTGGGCTCAAGTGATCCTCCTGCCTCAGCCTCCCAAGTAGCTGGGACTACAGGCATGTGCCACCATGCCCGGCTAATTTTTTCTATGTATTTTTAGCTGGCCAATTAATTTCTTTCTATTTATAGTAGAGATGGGGTCTCGCTCTTGCTCAGGCTGGTTTCGAACTCCTGACCTCGAGCAATCCGCCCGCCTCGGCCTCCCAGAGTGCTAGGATTACAGGCGTGAGCCACCTCGCCTGGCCTTGTTATCTAGCCTGATCGCTTTTACTGGCACTAATTCCTCCTGGTCCTGGTCTCTTCCTCTCCATCCACCCGTCTCTGAGGTCCCCGCAGTACGAGTCTTGGCACCGAGGGCCCTTCCGATGATGACGTGTTTATCATGTGCTACTTTCTTTGATCACACCACACTCGAATTCTGCCCTCCTATAAATTACCGTGTGACCTGTTCCATGTATTTTGGATTTGGAACCAATGAGGGCTTACATTGGTCTCCAATTCATCATTTCCCAAACCGCGTTCTGCAGGGTGCTAGTGGATTAAGAGATGTGAAAGTTGTCACTTCAATACAAACATTGGCTCTATCTGCTATTTACCGAACAGACAGTTCACGTTTCTCATAGCCCAGGACTAACGGAAGGAGGACTATTCTGGGATCAAATCCCGGCTGTATTATAACGTCCCAGATGGTCACGGGCAGGTCTCTCTCCCTCTCTAGGGCTCAGCTGTACAGTAGAAAATAGCAACCTGAACGAGAGCCTCTCTGAGGTCATTTCCAGCCAAACGTCCATAGGCATTCAAGTACTGTCCCAGCCTTTAAGTTATCTTTCAGATAAACCAACTTTCTCAAAAAACTATTTCCCACGAAGGTGCCATGGAGTCCGCCAAACATCAAGGTACGTACCAAAGAGATGAAAATGTGTTTGCACACAGAAACTTGTATGCAACTGTTTTGGAAGTACCATTCATAGTAGGCAAAAAGTAGAAACAACCCAAATGCCCATCAACTGTTGAATCGCCAAACAAAACGTAGTACGGTCATACGGTATAATATTATTCAGCTATAAAAAGGAATGCAGTACTGATACAGGTTGCAATTTTGATACAGGTTGCAACCTTGAAAACATATTAAGGGGAAGCAACCAGTCACAAAAGGCCACGTATGATATGCTGTCCGAATAGACAAATTTACAGAGAGAGGAAGTAGACTCGTGGTTGCTCAGGGTTTGGGAGAAAGGGGGTGTAGAGAATGCGGTGTTCTTAGCTAAAGGGCACACATTTTTTTTTTGAGGTGATCAGAATGTTCTAAAGTGGAAGGCGGTGAAGGTTGCACGTATCTGTGAATATACGAGAAACCATTAAACTGCACACTTTGAGTGAATTATATGGCATATTAATTATATCTCAATAAAACTATTTTCAGAAATGGTGCTAAGACCTCAGCTTTTTTCTCAGAACCTCCTATATAGGTTGTCAGCCCAAGAATGCAAGAATTATCGCTATTGCCATATTTGCCCTACAGCTCAAAACAGGAGGAGGTTGGCCACGGACCCTCATTTTTCCCCCACATGAACGTTGAGGCCAAAAAAGCAGCCCCAAACTTGGAAGAGACATGGGGTAGAGTCCTGGCTGTGGTGGGTCATCAAAGCCAGGTTCCCTGGTTCCTAGGCAGGCTGCACACCCCCTTACCTGGGCCCATCTCTGACCCTGCCAGTCCCGGCTCTCACAGCACCTGCCAGCAGCCACCTAGCACAAGCCAGAGAGGCCTGAGCTCTAGCTTCCTTCCATTCACGGATTATGAAAGGATGCTTTTTAAGAAATAAGCAACGATTCCTCTGGGAGGCTGAGCTGGGCTTGTCATTTGAGCTCAGGAGTTCGAGACCAGTCTGAGCAAGAGCGAGACCCTCGTCTCTACTAAAAATAGAAAAAAAATTAGCTGGACAACTAAAAATATGTAGAAAAAGTTAGCCGGGCATGGTGGCGCATGCCTGTAGTCCCAGCTACCTGGGAGGCTGAGGCAGGAGGATCGCTTGAGCCCAGGAGTGTGAGGTTGCCGTGAGCTAGGCTGACGCCACGGCACTCTAACCTGGGAAACAAAGCGAGACTCTCCCTCAAAAAAAAAAGAATCCTTAGAATGACAAAGAGCACAAAAGCACCCCCAAAATGTCAAAATGGTAGGGCAGTCTGTTAAAAGTTTGCAAAAAAAAAAAAAAAATTGATCTTAGATCAGTGTATCCATAAATAGTTCAAAAATCAGAAAAATAGAGGCCTAAAGGAAATGCCTTTTTATCGTTTTCAGAATTTTTCCTCTAGTCTCTAAAGTCCGGTTTTTGTTATATATTGATCCTGGTTTCAGAAACCAGGATTAACCTGACGACTATGAGGAAAATAAGTGACAGGAGGTAGATTCTTGGGTAAAGTTGAAAAGAAAACCCTCTGAGCATTAAAAATGAGTGGGCGAGAGAAGGATTAATTAGTCGTTTTCAAGTAGTTGACAGAATGTTATAAGAAATGCCAGTGATGCAGCCCAAAAATCATAGTCCTTTGCACTTTGTACTTAAGTAGACATTGGGTACCGATTGAGGTATCCCTTCAAAATCACAAGCTGACCAGAAAACAATTAAGGATTCTCAACTGGCATTTGCCTTTGTTTCACCTAAAGATCAACTAGACGTTGCACGTCAAATACTTACCAAGTGCCTGGCACATGGCAGATACCCAATTAAAGTCTGAATTGAACTATCAGTTTCTAGAAGTATTTTGATTATAAATAAAATATTATGTCAGAGAAAAAGTAAGACCCTACAAATTAAAACTTACACTAGCAACTTAGGGATTTTTAAGAAATACTTTCAAATGAAATCTATTATGTGAAAAACAAGCAACCACCAAACAGGATTACCAAAATGCTCCTCATCTTAAATTATCAATCTTGGTTGAGAAAAATCGAAGATTCTTTCCATTGCCCAAGTTGGAAACCCCACGACCATCCTCAGGTCCTGGGCTCCATCTAATCTAGAGAATCATTTCCTCTAGGTTTTACTTTACCAATCTCTACATCCAGTGTTGCTTTTCTATGCTAGACATTCATCCTTTATTCGTGCCTGTGTTATTATAAAACTGTTCTCCTAAATCATAGTCTTTGCCTCACGTAAACTCTGATTCTCCATACACGTTTCAGCTAATCACGTTACTACAGTGCTTAGAAACCTCCACGGCTCTCCATGGACTATAACATCCAAATTCCATGCACAAAAGGATCTCCAAGATCTGCTCCCCAAAGAATCCCTAATTCAATAAATGGTTCTGGGAAAACTGGATAGCCACAGGTAGAAGACTGAAACAGGATCTGTACCTCTCACCACTCAAAAAAATCAATTCAGGATGGATAAGAGACTTATATCTAAAGGCATGAAACTATAAAAATTCTAGAAAAGTTGGAAAAAACTCGTATAGATATCAGTCTAGGCAAAAAATTTATGAAGAAGACCCCAAAGGCAATCACAGCAACAACAAAAATAAATAAATTAGACCTGACTAAATTAAAAAGCTTCTGCACAGTCAAGGAAACAATTAACAGAGCAAACAGACAACCTACAGAATGAGAGAAAATATTCATTCACATGTTACACATCCGATAAAGGGCTAATAATTGGAATTTACAAAGAACTGGAGCAAAGCAGCAAGAAAACATCAAACAACCCCATCAAAAAGTGGGTAAAATGTATGAATAGAAGCTTTTCAAAAGAAGATAGACTAATGGCCAATAAACATGAAAAAATACTCAATATTTCTAATCATCAGGGAAATGCAAATCAAAACCACCATAAGATATCACTTAACTCCAGTGAGAATGGCTTTTATCAGAAAGTCCCAAAACAACAGATGCTGGCATGGATGCAGAAAGAAAGGAACACTTATATACTGCTGTTGGGACTGCAGACTAGTACAACCTCCATGGAAAGTAGTACAGAGATAACTCAAAAAACTAAAAGTAGACCTGCTATTTGATCCAGCAATCCCACTACTAAGTATCTACCCAAAGGGAAAAAAAAGACATTTTATAAAAAAGACATCTGCACTAGAATGTTTATAGCAGCACAATTCACAATTGCAAAAATGTAGAAACAACCCAAGTGCCCATCAATCCATGAGTTGATTAATAAAATGTGGTGTATGTACACCCTGGAGTTCTACTCAGTATTCACTCATTTTAAAAATGGTAAACTAATACCTTTTATAACAACCTGGACAGAGACCATCCTTTTAAGCAAATTATCGCAAGAATGGAGAAATAAACACCACATGAACTCACTATTAAATTGGAACTAATAGATCAACACTGGTGCACACCTGGTAGTAAAATTCAATGGAAATCAAGCAGGTGGCAGGGGGAAGAGAGGATGGGTAAATTCACACGTCATGGGCACAACGTTCACTATCTGGGTGACGGGCACACTTACAACTTTGATTCCAACTGTACAAAAGCAATTCATGTAACCAAAGCACTTATACTCCCATAATATCCTGAAATTAAAATATATATATATAACGTATACATTGTATCATTAAATATCTACCGTGCTATGTTTAACTTACATTAATGCGAAAATTAAAATGCATTCCTGGGACAAGCAGAAAAAATGACAATAAAGCATAGACTAAGATTTAACAAAAAAAATAAAAAATAAAGCAAAATCTGGTTCCAGTCTGACTTTCGAGTCTTGTTTTCCAGGCACTTATTAGCACCTTCTGGCTTCCTCCAATGACACCCTCCAGTTCTTCCATGACAAGCTGTGTTTTCCTGCCCCCAGGCCTCCTGCCACTGCCCGATAGGGTATTTCTACCCTTCCCCAGTCCCTCCCTCCTGCCCGAGTCCTTGTTCCGCTTTAGGACTCACCTTACTCATCACTTCTCATTTCCTCTGTGTGCTGCCCTCCCATCCCCGCCCCTCAGGCAGAATTGATTTCCTCCTCATCTGTATTCTCACGGCACCTTCTAGCTCCTCACTTATCACTTGGTGTTACGGTTCTGTCACTTACATGTCTATAAAGTTTTTAAAAGAAAAGACTTACTGGTTACTGTGTCCTGGCACCAAGCGTGACATGCAGTAGCTACAGATTTCACTAAATGAAACTTCTACGTGAAAGTCATCTGGGCTCTATCATCTTTGGACCTGGAGTTTTGAAGTTCTTGTTAACCGAGGGGCAGTAAGGACGTTAGGAAATGTCAGTGCTCAAAATCCGGGCAGACGGCAAGAGATCAGAGACGTGGCTGGAGTCACTCTGAGGAGTCAACTTATCTGTGACTCAGTCTCTCCAGTGGTACATTGTTGGCAATGGTTCTACCAACCGCAAACAGCTGTCCCCAGGAGTAAGTGAAATCACTCATGTCAAGGCAATTCGATAAGGTCGGGCGCACGCCGATTGCTCCAGGTCAGGAGTTCGAAACCAGCCTGAGCAAGAGCAAGACCCCGTCTCTACTATAAATAGAAAGAAATTAATTGGCCAATTAATATATATGGAAAAAATGAGCCAGGCATGGTGGCGCATGCCTGTGGTCCCAGCTACTCGGGAGGCTGAGGCAGCAGGGTTGCTTGAGCCCAGGAGATTGAGGTTGCTGTGAGCTAGGCTGACGCCATGGCACTCACTCTAGCCTGGGCAACAAAGTGAGACTCTGTCTCAAAAAAAAAAAGCAATTCGATAGCATCCGATGTTCGTTAAATGCTAAACCAACGTCAGGTATATAGAACTTCTGTCGCGTCGATGTGAGACTCTGCATTACATGTTTTTCATCCCAAAATACAAGACTTACACCATGACCGGGATTTAAGGGGAAAGTGGAGCTCTCTCCAAACTCAGACTCAGCGGTCCCCTGAAGGTGACAGGAGGCATCGACACTCGAAGGTGTGAGCTTTGCATCCGGCAGAACTGACTGGTTCTGAACCCCAACTCGGTCTTTATCGTTCTGTGTGAACACAGGCGAGTCATTTGAATCTCTGAGTTTCAATTCCCTGACTTCAAAAACAGGCATTATTAGTAGAATACACAGTCTGAAAAGCCAGAGAGATAACATGAACCTGGCAGCACGCTACAGGCTCAGAACAAGAACCGCAGTTGCCATCATCACGAGCTTGGCCATCGATGGAGGAAGCCCACCTTGAAACGTGGCATGAGCCCCAAGTCTAGTCAATATTCCTGGACACTCGGCTTACTTAGGAAAACAGGATCCATGGTTAAAAGACAACTACGGCCTAATAAAAGAATGTGTTAACAGAAGGGCCACAATCTTCATGAAATGTAGAATGCACAGAGTGACAAAATCCAAGATTTATTTTTAAGACAGATTCTCTATGTCTTGCCCGGGCTAGAGTGCTGTGGCGTCAGCCCAGCTCACAGAAACCTCAAACTCGTGGGCTCAAGCAATCCTCCTGCCTCAGCCTCCCAAGTAGCTGGGACTACAGGCATGCGCCATCACGCCCGGCTAATTTTTTCTATATATTTTTAGTTGGCCAATTAATTTCTTTCTATTTTTTTAGTAGAGACAGGGTCTTGCTCTTGCTCAGGCTGGTCTGAAACTCCCGACCTTTAGCATTCCACCTGCCCCGGCCTTCCAGAGTGCTAGGATTACAGGCGTCAGCTACCACGACCAGCCAAAATCTAAGATAGTGACAGCGTTTATCCAACTCTGCATCAGAAAAGAGAAAAACAGATGCAGAAACTAGAAGGCGAGTCACAAAAAGTGTTCACGCACCCTGTAGAGAAGCAGAGAAAATTCAGCAGGACCCACCACGGGGCGACTGAAATATCATCACACGGATCCAACTCTCCCTGCTCCGATTCCACAGTCTCCAAGCGACAGTCTGCTTACAGATATGTCCTTGCTGGTCACTTAATTCTAAAAACTGGAATCCTGGAATGGTAGGAATAGATAGCTGAATATTGAAAGGGCATATGCTCTGGAAATTAATGACTTGTCTTTTTTTTTTTTAATAAAATCAGATAGTTGGTGTTATTGTTGTTATCTTAGTGAACAGGAGCCAGACTTGAAAAGCCTGATAAAGTCTAGAAGACATGGCAAAAAAATAGTAATAAATGCTTTGCTTTTGAACAAGAGGAGGAGACCCCAGGGTGTGGAAACCCCACCCAGCAGTGGCTTCACCGAGCAAACCTGTCTAGCCGGCCAGCCCACCCGGCCCCTGACACCTCTACTCTGATAATATGTCCTCAACACCAGCCATGAGAGCCTGGTGTGAATGACTCAATTTGCCAATTTCCATCCCCGGAAAAAGAGCAACCATTCAGTATTCTCTGTCCCACAGGTAGAACGAGAGGAACCACAGCACGATATCAGGTATCTTATTGGAGTCCACACATCCAGGTGTTAACAGAGCAAGGACAAAAATCCTCAGTGCCACCCTGGACTCTGATAGCATTTCAAATACACTTTCATACTTACAGGAATTTTCCCCTAAAACATATTATCCACTATTGCTGACAGGCCAACAGTAAGAAAGATTTTGTTGACAACGCCTGCGTAGGAATGCTAACCTTGGCTTAGGCTTCATAGCACGTGGTCAGTGAAATGAAGGAAGAGCCGTGGGCGAGGTTTCCTCTCTGGTCCTCCCCGAGATGCTTCTGACCACTCACCCACGGGAGACGTAAAGTGATTTAAATGAAAATGGAACCTACGATCTTATTTTTAAAACACAGCCATACCAACACCAGCCAACACAAACCAAATGCCTTCCAAGTATTTTTAAACCAAAGAACTACAGAGAATTTCACAGTTTACTTCTTAGTGGAAGAAGGTGTCTCAAAACAGGGGGTTTATTTAGCTTTGAGAAGCTCCTTGGCAAGATAAACATAGGAGCCGAAAGGCATGTGAAACCTGGAGGAGGAAAACAAGCCCTAAATTTTATTTCCAAAATCTACTAAAATGAAAACATATATTTCTATTAAGGAAAGAGAGAGACACTCCCCGCCCCTTCTTACTCTCAGAGTGGAGGACGTGTGAAATACTCCAGCCTCGAGAGAGCAGTATTTGACTCACGGCAGACAACGTGGTTTCACACGTTTATTGCTATACTAGTCCAAACAGATGCAGAAACACACAGCCACCCGTTCAGGGAAGAGTGTCTAGGTTACTTATGAAATTCAGAAACCTTCCCTAAAAGCAAACAGTTTATTATGTATGTTCCTAGCATAGAAACGTGCTGCTGAATGAGCCTGTGGTCAAATTTATTGAAAATCTTCGTGCTGCAGTTTTCTCAAATACTTAAAAATATAGTAAAATGGATGTATTTAAATGCATATTTAACTTAAACATATTTAATGCATAACTAAGTTTTAATGTTAATATGTTCAAGGATTTAAAAAAAAAAATAGACTCCACCTTTAATACCACCCGAAATTCTCATGAAGAGTTCATTGCAGCTAGACCCTTGTTTCTTAGCAGGGAGCTCCACCCATTCACACCACGTCACCCGGAAGAGTTTTGAATGTGGCAGAGTGACAGTCACTGGCAAGAGAAACCCCACCGAACTGGCAACTAACTACGATACAGGACATTCCCCAAATCCCCTCACGTCTGAGGAGCGAGGCTGCCGGGCCTGTCCACAGGAGCACAGCGATGCAAGAACCGGAGCGCTGTGCAGACTGCATGTCTGCCCAAGTCCCGTTTAGGCCGACCTAGTGATCCGGGGTTTTCTGCGCTAGTCACTGCTGGGCTGTTACCCCACCCACGGTCTTCTCAGAGAACTTCCACTCCCGGCCCACCTGCAGGGAGAGGTGCGGCCTTCTCCTTTGTGCCACAGGACCTGCCTTGCTGGGGACCACGGCGAGGGCTGCCGGAATTTCCCTCCCAGAGGTTTGGCATCGTGACAGAGGCCACTCAGGTCCTCGGGCTCAGCGATCCACGCGCAGGTCACGGTGACTGCATGCGCCGAGCGCCAAGAACCCAACCGCAGCGGAGGCACAGGTGGGCGAAAGTCAGAGTGAAGAGGGAAGCAGAGGAGAAAGACCACCTGGGGCAGGTGAGAGACGGAGAGGCAAAGAGGCACCACCTGGTCCCTGTGTCATTCCAGTTCCTATCTCTAGTCCCTCAGGTTCAGCTGCCTTTATGTCTCTTTTTTTTCATTTTTCTTAATTGACAAATCATAGGAGCACACATGTGTGGGGTAGGGTGTGATGTTTTGGGCCCGTGTGCAATGTGGCATGATTGACTCAATCTAACACACCCACCCATCACCTCACTTTCCTGTCACTTTTTATGATGAGAAATTTACTCTTAGATATTTTAAATTATAGAATGCATTGACTTCAGTCACCCTGGTGTGCAGTAAATCTCCAAATCTATTCCTCTTACCTACGTGAAACTTTGTATGCTTTGATTAGCGACTTTGCATCCCGTGGAGGAATGGATAAAGAAAATGTGGTGTATAGGCACAGAGTGAAAGATCATTAAGCTTTTAGAAAGTGGGAAATGCTGACGCTTGCACCAACGAGGATGAATCTGGAGGACGTTGTGCCGAGTGAAATAATCCAGGCACAGAAAGGCCAGCCCTACATGGTCCCATGTAACATTGGGAATCTGGTGACGCTGGACTCGCAGAAGCAGAGAATGGAGTTACCCGGAGGCCACCAGGGGCTGGGGAATGGCGAGTTGCATTTATTTCCTCCAGTTCCATCTTCCCGTGAGCTAGTCTGAGTGAGTTCTCAGCTGGGTCTACTGTAGCTCTTCCCACCTTCCTTGCCTAGCTACCTCATCATTTCTACCTTCTCCCCGCCCTAGGAGGCAACACCGCCTTGAAATGACATGGTTCTTCTTTCCGACTTCGTCCTTCTCACTCTTCCCGGGGAAGAGTCTTTGAAAAGTGTGTCTCTGGGTGTCTTTCGCTGCGGTAAACGAGGCAAGCCCGAGAATAACCAATCTCTGTTCTCACGTCTCTCTTGAACTTGGGGCTTTTAGGCCCCTCTATTAAAAGGTATTTCCCTTTAAAATCTGCTTAGCTTTAATAAGAACCAGAAACACACCATCCACGGTTTGCAGTAACAGCAACGGCGGCTCGAGCAGCAGTTGTTTCCCGCTCACTTTGGTTCCCGGTGAGCCTGTGCTTGTTTCCAGCCTTCAGAAAACAAAACGAAAAGACCTTCTCTCTGACTTTCCATATTTTTTTGTTTTCTAATGATTTAGCACATTGACCTGCCAAAAAGCCCCAGGCTCAAAAACCCTAATAAGGCCTCATAATAATAGAGTTTCTCCTCAGAACAAACCTCCCGCCCAGAGCACCTGAGTCAGCTGGTTCAGCATGTAAACGTCCCTAACAAGCCCCCACCCCGCCGCTCTGCAAAACCAGACAGGAGAACCGAGCTCCAAACAGACGACCAGAGCATTCCAAGTGCAATTCAACCAACGCAAAGAATCAGCAAGGAGGCTGTTCCAACCTCAGACACACAATATGAATTTTTTTGAGACAGAGTCTCACTTCGTGGCCCAGGCTAGAGTGAGTGCCGTGGCGTCAGCCCAGCTCACAGCAACCTCAGACTCCTGGGCTCAAGCGATCCTCCTGCCTCAGCCTCCCGAGTAGCTGGGACTACAGGCACGCGCCACCACGCCCGGCTAATTTTTTCTATATGTATTAGTTGGCCAATTAATTTCTTTCTATTTATGGTAGAGACGGGGGTCTCGCTCTTGCTCAGGCTGGTCTTGAACTCCTGACCTCGAGCTATCCGCCCGCCTCGGCCTCCCAGGGAGCTAGGATTACAGGCGTGAGCCACCACGCCCGGCCAATATGGATCATTTTTAAAAACAAACTGACACTACAGTTTTGGAAATTTGAATATTATCTTTTTTTTTTTCTTTCAGATCTGGGGCTCACAGTTTTACTGAGGGAGATTTCGTGCTATCGTCGTAAACGCACGTGAAGGCCATAAAGATGGGTTTTTTTTTGTTTTGGGGTTTTCTTTTTTAGAATATGGAGGGGCGAGACGTTTCCGCCTCAGTGCTCTGTGATGGAGTGTTTGTCTCTCACCACCTGAGAGCTCTCCCCCCACCTCTCCTCCAGCTGGGACTTCCCGCCAGGTGACACCTTGTGTACACCAAGCCCTCACTCAAAATTGCCTTCAGGGCCAGGTGCCGTGGCTCACACCGGTAATTCCAGCACCCTGGGAGGCCAAGGCAGGTGGATCGCTCAAGGTCAGGAGTTCAAGACCAGCCTGAGCAAGAGCCAGACCCCGTCTCTATTAAAAATAGAAAGAAATTAGCTGGACAACTAAAAATACATAGAAAAAATCAGCCGGGCATGGTGGCGCATGTCTGTAGTCCCAGCTACTCGGGAGGCTGAGGCAGGAGGATCGCTTGAGCCCAGGAGTTTGAGGTTGCTGTGAGCGAGGCTGACGCCACGGCACTCACTCTTGCCTGGGCAACAGAGTGAGACTCTGTCTCAAAAAAAAATAATAAATTGGCTTTCGATATTTAAGGGTTATTATTAAACAAACAATGTTGACCTGCTCTTCTCTCTCTCTCTCTCCGGAAGGGAAACAAAAATAGTATACCAGCTTTAAATTCCACAGAAGCGTCTCACAAAACCCGTAGCCTGATGAAGAGCTCCTGCGCGGACGGCCAGCTTACCCGAGCGGCGGCGTTTCCGTCCCCAGGGAGCTCAGAACTGGCAGGAGAAGCTGAGGTGAGCTGAGCTTACCTCAGGAAGCTGCTTCCGGGCTGCGGTTCCGTTATCCGTTACCGTCCAGGACTACAGGCGCGTTTTATCAGCCCGCCCTCTGCCTGTGGGAGCAGCAACAAACAGGAGCCGCAGCTGTGGGGGCCCTGTGAGACTGTATTTAAAACGCGCGATAATTAGCTAATGTCTTTTACCTGCGAGTCAGAGGCCTTTCTGTGCATTGATTGGAGGACTGAGGGGACTCAGGATACAGTTTCCACTTTAAGACTCTCCTCCCCACACCCCTGCCCCGTGGGCTCCGCCTGGAGCCAGGACCCCGGCAGGGATCCTCTGCGGCCCAGGGACCCTCACCCCGTTGATCGGCCCCCTCTGCAAGCCACAGCTCCCTCCTGGCATCACTCTGCTCCTGCCACAGCTCAGCTTCCCTAGTCCATCACGATAACTGCTCCCTCGCTTGGCCCCTCCCGTCCCTGGCCCCTCTCTCGCTCCGTCTTCCTCGCCTGGCGAAGCTCCAGCTCTCTGCCTGCCCCGCGCCTGCACCTGCTCGGCTGATCCTGGCTGGACACAGGCGGGGCTCTGTTCAGATTCGAGACCCCGGCCGGGCGCGGGGGCTCACGCCTCTAGTCCTAGCACTCTGGGAGGCCTAGGCGGGACGATCGCTCAAGATCGGGAGTTCGAGACCAGCCTGAGCAAGAGCGACACCCCGTCTCTACTAAAAATAGAAAAAAAATTAATTGGCCAACTAATACATATAGAAAAAAATTAGCCGGGCATGGTGGCGCCTGCCTGTAGTCCCAGCTACTCGGGAGGCTGAGGCAGGAGGATGGCTCGAGCCCAGGAGTTTGAGGTTGCTGTGAGCTAGGCTGACGCCAGGGCACTCACTCTATCCTGGGCAATAAAGTGAGACTCTGTCTCAAAAAAAAAAAAAAAACCAAATTCGCGACCATAACCTCACAGAGAACCCTTCCAACTGGCAAGCTGTTCCGCCACCACTTCCAAATCCAGGCGCTCTTGCTTCCCGAGACCTTCGTTATATGTCTTCTTTCCCATCCAGCCTCCAACTTCTCCTGACCCGCTTTCTTCCTCAGCTGTCACCTGGCTGCTCTGTTCGCTGAGAAAACCAAGGCGTTCAGGTCAGCAGAGAAGGTCTACAAGCTCTCACCATGACATCTCCCTGCAAACCCTGCTTTCCCCTGTTATGTTGAATTAACTGCCTACGAATTTTGGAGGCTCTACCTTCCATGTCCTCTCACCTGTTAGAGAACACCCCCGCCCCCCGCAGCAAACCGCCCCGCTCTCTCTCCACTGTCGGCTCTCCCACCTCTGAGATGCCTTTCCCAGCAGCAAACTCGCCCGTCACGCGTTCCCCGCTAACTAACGACGGCTTAGTAACTGCCCGCGGGCTCGGCGTCCCCACTGGAATGTCCCAGAGATTTCCCAAACTTAACGTGCCCAAAACCAAGGCCCCAGCGACCCGTCCCCACGCCCCAGACCCCTCCTCCCCCTGCAGCCTCGCCACCCTAGCTGGCGGCGTCTCTACCCGCTAGCTGCTGAGATCAAAATTTCTGGAATTTGTGCTCACTTCGGCAGCACGTATGCCAAATCGGAAGGGCGCAGAGGAGATTAGCAAAGATAAAAATTAGAAAAAATTTTTGAATAATTTTTTAATTCCTTTTGTTCCCATCCCGCATCCGACGTGTCCACAAGTCGTTTCGACCCGACCTTCCACATATGCCCGAAGTCTGATCGCTTCTTCCCGCCTCCACCGCTCCAGCCCGGCTAAACCCACCACCATGTCTCGACCGAACTAGCTCAATGGTCTTAAAAAGTGTCTCAGAGGCCGGGCGCGGTGGCTCACGCCTGTAATCCTAGCACTCTGGGAGGCCGAGGCGGGCGGAAGGCTCAAGGTCAGGGGTTCGAAACCAGCCTGAGCAAGACGCTCTACCAAAAATAGAAGGAAATTAATTGACCAACTGAAAATATATAAACCAAAAGAATTAGCCGGGTGTGGTGGTGCATGCCTGTAGTCCCAGCTACTGGGGAGGCTGAGGCAGCAGGATTGCTTGAGCCCAGGAGTGTGAGGTTGCTGTGAGCTAGGCTGACGCCACAGCACTCACTCTAGCCTGGGCAACAAAGCGAGACTCTGTCTCAAAAAAAAAAAAATGTGTCTCAGCTCCATACATTCTTCTCGGTGCAGCAGCCCCAGTGATCCAGGGAAAACATCGGGCGTCAGACCTCTCGTGCACGCCCTCCGGGCCTTCCCCACCCGCACGGAGTCTACACCAGGGAACCCAGCCACGCCTGCATGGCCCGCCCCTTGGCCTCGCCTGCCCCACCAGGGCTAGAGCTCACCCCTCTCCCCACACCGCCCTCCTTCCTGGTCCTTCCTGGCCCTCAGGTGTGCTCAGGTCGCTGCAGCCCGCAAACTCCATGTCTGCAGGTCCATCGTTGTGGCTCACCCCCCCCACACTCAGGTCTTTTCCAACCGCTTGTGTTTGAGATCCGGCCTCCTCCAAGTTCCTCCCCATCCGCCTCTCTTTCAACATTCTTCTCCGCTGTACCCTTGCCATCCCATACTATTTTTTTTTGAGACAGAGTCTCGCTCTGTTGCCCGGGCTAGAGTGAGTGCCGTGGCGTCAGCCTAGCTCACAGCAACCTCCAACTCCTGGGCTCAAGCAATCCTCCTGCCTCAGCCTCCCGAGTAGCTGGGACTACAGGCACGCGCCACCACGCCCAGCTAATTTTTTTAATATATATATTTTTAGTTGTCCAGCTAATTTCTTTCTATTTTTAGTAGAGACGGGGGTCTCACTCTTGCTCAGGCTGGTTTCGAACTCCTGACCTTGAGCGATCCGCCTGCCTCAGCCTCCCAGAGAGCTAGGATTACAGGTGTGAGCCACCGCGCCTGGCCCCCCATACTATTTTTATACTGCACTTAGATTGGGTTTTTTTTTTTTTTTGAGACAGAGTCTCACTCTGTTGCC
>VSMD01075912.1:25307-40307 GCA_008750895.1 Mirza zaza
TCAGCCTAGCTCACAGCAACCTCAAACTCCTGGGCTCAAGCAATCCTGCTGCCTCAGCCTCCCAAGTAGCTGGGCCTACAGGCATGTGCCACCATGCCCGGCTAATTTTTTCTATATATATTTTAGTTGGCCAATTAATTTCTTTCTATTTTTATAGTAGAGACGGGGTCTCGCTCAGGCTGGTTTTGAACTCCTGACCTTGAGCGATCCGCCCACCTCGGCCTCCCAGAGTGCTAGGATTACAGGCGTGAGCCACCGCGCCCGGCCTTAGATTGGTATTTGAGCTCACTTTAACCGTAATGAACAAAAAACTAGAACACAAGCTTTGTGAACACAGGTATGTGTCTGCCGGCTACCACCTTCCCAGCACCTGGTACAGTGCCTGACACAGGGATACCCTCAAAAAATATTTGTCAAATAAGAGTGTGTAAGTGACGCCCGCCAGGCACTTACTGCCCCAGGTTGGCATGCATCCGGGCCCTAGGTGGCACCTTGTTATTGCCTTTCACGCAAGAACAGTGAAAGGCACTCTCACTGCCACACCTGTAGGCTGTAGGACTCCTGATTGATTAGAAATTAGGAGCAAAAAGGCCAAGCCCAGTGGCTCACACCTGTAATCCCAGCACTTTGGGAGGCCGAGGCAGGAGAATCGCTAGAGCCCAAGAGTTCAAGAACAGCATGGGCAGCATAGCAAGACCCTGTCTTTTGGTGGTATTTCTAAGTATGAAAATACTGGGTTGTTTTTTTTTTTAATCCCAGTGAACTTTAATCAAATATGACACGTGAGTTTCAAATAAGAAAAAAACAGGCCGGGTGCGGTGGCTCACGCCTGTAATCCCAGCACTCTGGGAGGCCGAGGCGGGTGGATTGCTCTAGGTCAGGAGTTCGAAACCAGCCTGAGCAAGAGCGAGACCCCCGTCTCTACTATAAATAGAAAGAAATTAATTGGCCAACTAATATATATAGAAAAAATGAGCCAGGCATGGTGGCGCCTGCCTGTAGTCCCAGCTACTCCGGAGACCGAGGCAGAAGGATCGCTTGAGCCCAGGAGTTTGAGGTTGCTGTGAGCTAGGCTGACGCCACAGCACTCACTCTAGCCTGGGCAACAAAGTGAGACTCTGTCTCAAAAAAAAAAAAGAAAAGAAAAGAAAAACAAATAGAAAACTACCCTGATGAAGAGAAGAGAGACATCTCGAGTTTACCAGAGAGGAAGCGATAACTTCTCTCCTGACACTGGGTCAGATTGGAGGAGAGGCGGAGAGATCTAGGTGCTGGTAGGAGTGACTGCCTTCGGTTGCGTGCTCCCTGCTTTTTAAATCACGACACGTAAACTGGCAGTCACCAGGGAAAATTTACACAGTAGACAACAGTGGTCCTGAGGAGTAGCCGTGTGGCAGGGCAGAGTTTTTGCTTAAAGATTGCTTTCACCCTTGCGAATGAATGAGGGAGTGTTTGAGGTCCTTCAGGGGGAAAAAAACACATTTTTTTCCCTCCCAAACTTACTGGACCGAGTACAAAACATTTGGCGAATTTCATAGCAGAATGTTTACTGTGGAACCAGCGTGAAAATGTGAAATATAATATGCGTAAAATTATCTCGCCACATAAAAAAAAAGAAGTGGCCAGGCGCGGTGGCTCACGCCTGTAATCCTAGCACTCTGGGAGGCCGAGGCGGGAGGATCGCTCAAGGTCAGGAGTTCGAAACCAGCCTGAGCATGAGCGAGACCCGCTCTCTACTATAAATAGAAATTAATTGGCCAACTAATATATATAGAAAAATTCAGCCGGGCATGGTGGCACATGCCCGTAGTCCCAGCTACTCGGGAGGCTGAGGCAGAAGGATTGCTTGAGCCCAGGAGTTTGAGGCTGCTGTGAGCTAGGCTAGCGCCATGGCACTCTAGACTCCAGCCTGGGCAATGAGGTGAGACTCTGTCTCAAAAAAATTAATTAATTAATTAATTAAATAAAAAGAAGAGCCCTGGACTTACCTAGTTCAATTCTGCAGAATTCAATTCTCTATCTGTTGAGTGCTCCTTACTCAAAGGAAATGACCCAGAATGCTGCGGTATTTCATGACACGAAAATGCTCTATGAAGTGACATCTTCCAAAAGCAGGAGTGTCCCCCGCATAGCAGAGTTTCTGGGGGTTCTCTGGTGGTTAGTGGATATCCGTGACGAGGGGGCCGTGTCAGGCTTGACGCTGGGTCGCCCGGTGTGAGTGTGAGTGTGAGTGGAAGTGTGTCGCTTCCAAGGCATGGGGGCGTCCCTGTGACTCAAGTCCTTCTGCTTGGAGCAGCTCACCCCCTACGACAGCCCTGAGTGCTCTGCAGCTCATCTCTGAAGATGGCTCGACACGACGATGACTGTGCGGTCTATGCAGACAACAGTGATGTTTGTGGCGTCACTAAAACTGTAGAATGGTAATGGGCTACAGTAACGTGTGCCAGGACATGCTTTTGTCACACAAAAACCCAGCGTTGAGCAAATTGGGTCCTCCTGGTCCTGCTCTTTGGACTCTTTCAACATCACGCTCAAGACGACAGGGACAGAAACGGAGCAGGTGTTGGTTTGGAACAGCTGTGGCCGGCCGGGAAGAGCCTTTGGTTTTCCCCAGAACCTTGTGTCTCTATAAAGGAGGCACATAGTGGATGGGGAACAAAAACTTCCAGTACCATTCCGTTTCACGCACGCACACACACACACACACACGAACGTCAGAAGCCGCCTTTTCTTGTTGCTCTCACTGCTCAAGCCTTCCCCTCTTCCTCCACTTCCTGCCTACGTTTATGCTCTTGCTTTGCTTGCATCCTGGGCTCCAGCTACATTGACTCGTTCTCTTTGTCCACAGGGACGTCCTTTGCTTCCGCTCCTTTATGCTCTCTCTCTACCTGCCCCTGTTTCATATATTTGACCGTCCTATTCCACCCTGAGAATTCAGCCCCTCTATCCTTCTTAAATTTCCTTTTAGGTTTTTATATCTTACGGACGATCCCTGTGATCGTTTCAGTCTGAAATGAACCTTCTTTTCCATAAACACCGATAGCAGTTAACAGCCGTAAAATCGATATGGCCATCGATTATGTGCGATGACGATAGACGAGGTCATGCCATGTCTTTTCTACTCTGGCTTCTGCGATTTTTAAATACTGTATTTTTTTTTTTTTTTTAATCTCAGATTTCTCCTCTTTACTATTCAAACCCAGAATGAAACTGTGAACTTCCCGAAGACAGTGACGGCATCACAATGACATATTTAGTTCTCTGAAGCAATGGTTCTCAAACTGTGGCCCCGAGGCCAGCTCCATCAGCACCACCTGGAAGCCTATTAGATGCAAATTTGTATGTGACACGCCAGACCTACTGAGTCAGAAATGCTTGGGGGTCGAGGCCCAGCAAGTCTGTGCCGTAACAAGCCTTCAGGTGCCTCTGATGCTAGAGTCTGCAAACCACTGCCCTGGGGGTATCCGAATCGGAGCCCTGAACGGTTGCTCGATGCACATCCATTCGGCAAACGTTTATGGAGCGCCTACTGCATGCCTGGCACTATGCTAGGGGCACAGCGCAGATCAGAGACGGTCCCTGCCTGCGTGAGCTCGCAGACCTGAGAAGGAGGCAGACATCGCTAAGTAATCTCACACGGAAACGCAAAGGGGCAGCTGCCGCAAGTTGAATCATGTAAAGGACGGGCACGGGATGTCACGCAGACTTACAGTGGGAAATCGGTGTTGTCTGGGGCAAAGCTGGAAAGGAGGGGTGAGGACATGTTTCGCAGGTGACGAGGAACCCCAGCACGCTCCAGGCTGACGGAGCAGCGTTGGCAAAGCCTGCGCTGAGGAGGACATGGCCCCATGGTCGCATGGACGCACACAGAGAGCGTTTCCATCCCAAGCTAAAACTCCGTGGTCTCCTCTGCACAATGATGGAGAGCAATTTAAGAAAGGTTTGAGGCAGGAGTACTGGGGCGGGGTTAGGGTGGTGATATGATGAGGGTTATGTTTGAACAGATCACATGAAATGGAAAATAAATTTAAAGGGTCAGGAGTGACTGGTAGGACAAGCTAAAAATTAGTTCTAGTTCTTGCTCTAGTTCTAAAAAGGAAAGATGCTAGGTTAGACCAGACATGGGTAGGTGGATCTGAAAAGCATTTAACGACGGGTGCGACGGCTCACGCCTATAATTGTAGCACTCTGGAGGCCGAGGCGGGAGGATCCATCGGTGTCAGGAGTTCGAGACCAGCCTGAGCAAGAGCGAGACCCCGTCTCTACTGAAAATAGAAAGAAATTAATTGGACAACTAAAAATATATAGAAAAAATGAGCCGGGCATGGTGGCGCATGCCTGTAGTCCCAGCTACTCGGGAGGCTGAGGCAGGAGGATAGCTTGAGCCCAGGAGTTGGAGGTTGCTGTGAGCTAGGCTGATGCCATGGCACTCACTCTAGCCCGGGCAGCAGAGTAAGACTCTGTCTCAAAAAAGTAATAAAAAAGAAAAACATTTAAGAGGTAAAAATTGACAGACTGTGACGACAGACTGAATTATTGGAGACAAGGGGAACTGAGTGTGGAGGATGACGCCAGGGTTTCCGGTTTGCACAATGAATAATCACGGTGCCACTCCCTAAATTAACGAACACTGGACAGGACCTGGGGCTAGGGACGTTCAGGAGATCGGTTACATACAAGACAGAAGATGAAGGAATTGCTGTGAGCAGTTCCCGTAAACGGTAGGGAACATGGGTCCGCAGAGGGAAGGACTTTAAATAGGAGAAGCAAATCTCCTCCATGGTGACAGGAGGAAGAGAGGCTGAATGAATCTCGACAGGGCCAAGCTGGTGTGTTCTAGCAGGAAGTTGATGTAATTCCCATCTACTGTGTTTCCCCGAAAATAAGACCTACCCATAAAATAAGCCCCAGCAGGATTTCTGAGCATGTGCGCAACAGAAGCCCCACCCCCAAAATAGGCCCTAGTGACGGGCGTGGCTGTGCAGCGCGTCTGCACAACCCATGCATGTCGTCGCATGGAGCGGGAAAGACGACGAGCAGCCCTTCCCATCTGCCCCATCGTGACAGCTGCTACCCCAGAGGTGACCGGAAAGGTTGCGGGCAGCCCCACCAACAAGGCCGGCTCCCCCTGTCAGGTCCCCGCCATCCTGTGCGTGCCGCAAGCTGAGGCTTTGAGGGGAAAATAACACGTCCCCTGAAAAGAAGCCCTGGGGTGTCTTCTCGAGGAAAAAGAAATATAAGACCCTGTCTTACTTTGGGGGACACACGGTATTGGATTCTCTTTCCTAGGAGATAAGCCAGCGCGTCTGCTGAGAAAGAGCAGGACGCAGGGCAGGGCTGGCTGGTGACGTGGAGAAGACGGTGTCAGCGCTCTGAGAGGAGCAGAGCAGGGCTCAGAGTCACTGCAGAGGGTCAGAGATTAACCTGACCAGAGAAACAGGGGTGCCGGGAAATACTGGGGTTCATGTTGGGGACTTATCAAAATACCCATCTGCCCCACGGAGCCAACGTCTCTAGCAGGGCTCGGTGGGTTTGCTGCGGTCCCGGAGAAAGTGCATAGTCAGTCAGGATCAGCCCCCTCTGAATTTTTGTCATTCCCCTGTGACGAAAAGACAGGGCGAGAGGACAAAAGTGTAGAGATGAGTGAATGAACGATCGGAGACGAGTGAATTCTCTTCGGTAAATATTTTGCCGGGTCCCTTAAAATTCGTGCACGAAGACAATCCTAGCCTGGACGTGTTAGATGTGACTGCATCCCATAGCAACCTTGCTGTCCTCATCACCTTGCTTGCAGGCAGACCCCGCGTCACTCACTGCTGCAGCATTTGCTGAGGATTTCGGCTGTCACCTCCCCTCTTCGTCTGTCCCATCCGATGAGCCCGAATCGCGGTGAGCTGGACCGCCACGTCAGGGCCCGGCCCGGGGACAGGCTCCGGGATCTCATTACTGGTGACCTGATTCGGAATGAAAGGGCCCCGGTCCCGCCGGTGGCGGCCTCGATAAAAGCCACCGTGTCCCTTCTAATGCCGCCCACGTGCTAGCAGGGGTTGAAGGCAGCCTGGCCCGGGGGGACACACGCGCCTTCGCCCTGACTCGGATGAAAGAGATAAAACAACCCCGGGGAAAGTCTTCAAACGGGGAGGTGGGCAGAGAGGGGAAGCTCCGTGCAGGCCAGGAGACATCGAAGACTCGTTAGGGGCCGGGCGCGGTGGCTCACGCCTGTAATCCTAGCACTCTGGGAGGCCGAGGCGGGCGGATTGCTTGAGGTCAGGAGTTGGAAACCAGCCTGAGCAAGAGCGAGACCCCGTCTCTACTATAAACAGAAAGAAATTAATTGGCCAACTAATATGTATAGAAAAAATTAGCCGGGCATGGTGGCACATGCCTGTAGTCCCAGCTACTTGGGAGGCTGAGGCAGGAGGATCGCTTGAGCCCAGGAGATTGAGGTTGCTGTGAGCTAGGCTGACGCCACGGCACTCACTCTAGCCTGGGCAACAAAGCGAGACTCTGTTTCAAAAAAAAAAAAATAGAATGCTTGGACTTGCATGTGACTTCCTAACGAGTCTTCTTCTTTTTTGGGGGGGGAGTTGGAGGTTGCTGTGAGCTAGGCTGATGCCACGGCACTCACTCTAGCCTGGGCAACAAAGCGAGACTCTGTCTCAAAAAATAAAAATAGAAATATGTATTGTATCAGAAATTAAAACTGACTTTCATATTTGGTTCTGCTTTCAATGTGTTATAATACATTATTTTGGTTGAAATAGATGAAGAAAATTTGGCCTCCTAAGGACATGGATCCCACCACACTACTTCACCACTTCTCAAACTCCTCCCCCGACCTTTTCCTAAGAACCTGGAGCTCGGTCCGAGGAGGTCCCCCTGCAAACCAAAACTTCCTTTGAATTAGCAGGTTTTATCTTTATAATAATTCAAACAACCCTTTTGTTTTCTTCTGTTGTGAGTGTCCCTGTTTGTTTTCATATGAAATGGACATTTAAAGTTTTACCAAGTACAATTAGTGAGTGCAGTCATACGGCAGGCAAAGACAACTCCAGCCAACAGCAGACCGCATAGATGATGGTGGACCCCAGGGTCATACTGTTTTTACTGTCCCATCTTTATGTTTAGATGTCCTCCTAGAGTGAGGTGTTAGGTGTGTTCAGACACACAAACACCCACCATTGTGTCAGTGCATTCAGTTCAGTAACACGCTGTGCAGGTGTGTAGCCCAGGTGTGAGGTGGGCTGTGTGGCCCAGGTGTGCGGTGGGCTGCACCCTCTGGGTTTGCGTAAACACACTCCATAGTCTTCACCCGGCGACGAAATTGCCTGATGGCTCATCTCTCAGAACGTGTCCCTGCTGCTAAGCAACACATGACTGCAACTTCCATTCCAATGATGCCCGGGCTAGGAACCCCCTCCTCCAGTGCCCCAGAACCAGTGATACCCAGGCTCTTCTTAAATCCCCACAGAGAATGTCCACCGTCTTCTAGATCCCGTGATTCTGTGTCACTAAGGAAGTTATTTCACATAGTTTAGACGTAATCCTTTAAAACGTTTTGATCATTTGTCCTGCTCCTATTGGGGAGCAGAGACTGGGATGGGAGAAGCAATATCTGTAACAACGCATATGACCTCCTGCAGAGAATGTCTTCCTGCAGGTCAAGAAAACTTAGTTCTGGCCGGGCGCGGTGGCTCACGCCTGTAATCCCACCACTCTAGGGGGCCGAGGCGGGAGGATCACTTGAGCTCAGGAGTTCGAGACCAGCCTGAGCAAGAGCAAGACCCCATCTCCACTAAAAATCTAGAAAGAAATTAATTGGCCAACTAAAAATGAAACAAAAAAACTAGCCGGGCGTGGTGGCACATGCCTGTAGTCCCAGCTAGTCGGGAGGCTGAGGCAGGAGGATCGCCTGAGCCCAGGAGTTTGAGTTTGCTGTGAGCTGGGCTGACGCCATGGCACTGTAGCACGGGCAACAGAGTGAGAGTCTGTCTCAAAAAAGAAAAAAGAAAAAGAAAACTTCGTTCTAGGGAGAATAGTGGTAAGAGAAAATGGCCAAAAAAAAAGAGAGAGAGACAGAGAGAGATCAAGACCAAGATAAAGACATAGGACAAAGAAAGGACCAATAGGATTTGGCAACAGAATGATACAAGATGATCTAAAAAAGAAAAATATGCCACGGCACTCACTCTAGCCTGGGCAACAGAGTGAGACTCTGTCTCAAAAAAAAAAAAAAGAAAAAAATGAAAAAAGGAGAAGGTGATGGGGAAATTGAAGACTCCCAGAAACTTCCATAATGCCATTAACAAAAGTGGGAAACGGTCCAGAAGTTTGCCGAAGAGAAAAAGTGAGTTCGACTCCGTGTCTGCTGCCCTTCCAGCCACAGCAGAAGAGCCAGGTGGAAATGCACCAAGAAATACGCCTGAGTCATCACTAACAAGTTGAGGGTCTGAGAGAGAACGTGGTCTCCAGGGCGGCGGGCCGCGCGAGCAGAGAGGGGGGCCTGGAGCCGGGCCAGCCCCAGCCTCCGAGTCCGCAGAACGCCAGGGAGGCGCGGCAGGTGCCTGGCCTGCGGAGAAATGGCTCTAGAGAGAAGCGGGTGATAAGGGGAGTAAAAATCTGGCACAAAAGCAAATGTGGATGAAGACGGGGGAAACGCCGTGATTTGGGTAAAGAAAAGTTCATTGCTAACTTTAAGAGGAGTGGTTTCGATGAAGCGATGGGGAACAGAAGTGCAATGAAAGAAAATCTAGGAGGGATGGTGGTGAGCAACTCATGGGTGGATAAACGCTGTCAAACGTTTATTAGAAAATTCTATGAAATAATAACTATCGGTGTTTATGGTAATTGCAGTCTTTCTAAATTGAATGCAACTTGAGCTAACAATTCAGAAGCGATAAATAAGAGGTGTCAGTAGAGGCCATATTACTGCAATTACACTATTTCAGCAATGGAAAAGAAAAAAAAAAAGGTGTGTAAATGTGGCCAGGTGCAGTGGCTCACACCTGTTACCCCAGCACTTTGGGAGGCCAAGGCAGGAGGATCACTTGACCAGCCTGATCAACAGAGTGAGAGCCTGTCTCTACAAAAAATTTAAAAAAATAAAAATTAGTCAGGTGTGGTGGCACACACCTGTGGTCCTAGCTACTTTGGAGGCTAAGGCGGGAGGATCGCTTAAGTCTCTAAAAAAAAAAAAAGTATAAATCTACAGAGACTAAACAAAAACTCTTAATATCCATGTTTTTTCTGAGGAAAGCCCACCATTTTCTCTGAACTAGAAACAATACACATCTGTCTGGGTGCTTTCTGTTTCAACTGGGGGAAATAAATGGGGATTTGAACCAATCTGTTACTAGCAAGACTCTTTCCAGCACACAGAGTGATCCTATGAGTTTATCCAGATCTGAATCAAAACCAAAAGCCCATGGTGAGAAGTTTTATTGGTTATACATTCCAGTACAAGGTACTCTAGAGAAACAGAAAACATCAGTGTTAACTTCAAATGCTTCATAATCCAACACTTAATACTTAGATATTCAGGCTATTGAAGTTGTACATGTGGTGAAATGTCTCTTGGTAGAAGTCTCAGGATGTAGTATGCACATGTAGCATGCCGTACCGGATACTTACTTGCGCATAACTGTGGACAGGTCGATAAATTTATACTTAATATTTACTAATTTACTCATGGAGGTCCAGACACATTAAGAGACTCATAATGATCAATTTAAACCGAAATATTCTCTTTGAATTGTGAAAGAGCCTTTTGTTTCTACCATGCCTCTTTTAATAGATGAAGTAAATTAAACTATTCATGCCAACAAAAATCGCCTTTTTTGTTATGGTTATTTATATTGAAATATGAGTCAAAACTTTGTTGGCAGAAAAGTTCACAACAGAAACATAATTTCAGTAAAACGCCAAGTGATAGCCAAGCTCAATGAGGAGAGTAACCCACACAGAACCTAGTAAAAGTACTATTGCATTGGCTTTGGGTATGTTTTAGGGAGCATAGCTTTATGTTAGGCTAAAAGAAAAGCAGACCAATTATAAGACCTCAACTGAAGAAAAGTTGCCATTATTTTGCCCCCCCCCTTTTTTTTTTTTTTTTGCTTTGAATTAAAAACTAGTTTTAAAAGAGATGAGCCTTCTTTCTTAAAAATTACGTATCTTTTCATGGGTTAGGAAGAACATATATCACACACGCATACATACACACAGGCTCGTGGTGCTGAATTTAAGAAAGCTGAAAAGGAAACTATATCAGAACCCTTGTAAATATAAACATCTTGTCATTAAAATACCCAGAAGGAGATCTCAGAATCTGCACTCAAATACTAAGGTAACTATGTAACTGTATTTGTAAAATAAGCTGCCTCCATTTATATTACAAAAAATACCATCACTTAATTATTTATGTCACAACATTTTGGAGGTTTTTATAGCTCTTTAAAATTCCTGTACAATATGTAGGCCAATCAGGTAAAATGCTACAAATATTGTATTTTAAAATTATTTTCCACTATGTTTTTCTTTTGAAAAACTACTTGTTTGCAGAATGCAATGTTTTCATTCAATTCAAGCTTCAGCTGCTTGAAATCCTGAAACACCTTTTGTGCTTTCAAAAATCACATTTCATAAAGGGCATTTATTCCATAGAATTGAAGTTTACTCAATAACAAATATAACTTCAAGTGGTACAAGCTGCCAGAACCCTGGAATGTCAAAGTTAAAGCCGATAGCCCTTCATGATATTTGCTGCTTTGGAAAAGGAAAAGCAGCAGAACGAGAATGATTAAGTGAAGGCAATTTCATCTTTGAATTTCTTCATCTTCATGTATTTGCCATACGTAATAATTTAAATATCCCCTGAGGTTAATATTTTCTGGCTCGATGTGAAAGTACAGGCAAATTAATATATTCATGCATAATATGAGGCAACAGAGACTGGAGCATCGTATTTGTAGCAAATTTTATTTTCAAATAGCCATAAAAGACATCCAGTTACTCCAGATGAATTTATAAGATCATGCAAGGTGTAAACAGGAAGTTCCAAAGGTAAAAAAAAAAAAACCAAAAACGTTCCTGACAATTCTATAGTAATAAGTGAGGGAAAAACACACAAAAATGTACACCGGGAACTTTCTACATATGGCTAATACCTGGATCTTTATGTTTGCTCGCTTTTTGTCATTTCAGCACAGGATAAAATGGAATGCAAAGAAGCAAAAATTAATAATCCAAGGGAAGAGAGACTTATTGATGTGATACATGAGAAGGGGGGTTAACTATATTAATATTCACAGAGATATGTTGCAAGTGGGGAATGATGTTGGATAAAATTATCTATTTTGCAACACATTTAAAAAGAAATTTAGTTGTGACACTAATATTGCTACTTACATAATATGTATAGACTTTTCCTTGAGTATCATGCACAGTTCTAGTTCTGAGAGCTGCTGCTTCTTTTTTTTTTTTTTTTGCTATATAACCAGGTAAAATAACATGGAAATCTTCCCAGAGGACGTTTAAAATAATATTTTAACTTAAAATTATAAATTATTTTGAAAGTAAGTTAAATTATAATATTTTTTCTGGGAAAAAAAGTTGTAAGGGCAGAGTATTATAAAAATATCCAAAATCAATAACAAACCATAAAGAGAAAGCTTCCCATGGCTCTAAAGCTAAGGATTGTGGCTTTATGTTGGAGGGTTTTTATTTATTTTAACATTCAGAGTTGGTTCCTGATTACTAAAAATAGAAAATAGACCCCAAAGGCCAATCCAGAAATTATAGGTATGGTTTCAAAGAAAATTCAATGATATTCCTTCAATTCGAACTAAGCTCTACTGTCCTTATTTTGCCATGGTGTCTAGAGACTAGAACATGTAAAAGGTATTGAGTCACTTGGAGAGTAACAAACTCTCTGTAAGTAAAGCTAGCTCTGCTTATAATGTAAGTTTAAAATGAAATAGCAAAACGCCATACAAAACTAGGTGTTTATTTTTATAACAATATTATACCTGACATTCTCTGTAAGAGCCTGGAACGACATGACTTCAAATTCCCACTCCAGAACTTCCCGTTTCTAATGCTCCCTGCCACAACATCCCTGGCAGTCACAATGCAATCGAAAATGAGATGATATTTCTATGTGACTAATAAAAAAAAAAAATTGTTCGCCTCCAAAAAAAAAGGTTATTGTAAAAGAATCCACTGGGCTTGTGTTAAATAAAGCAATTTGCTTTTCAGGTGATGAAAAAAAATCGCTAAGATTTCAAAAGCGTTTGCTTCGGGTCCTTTATTATGGAGTTTTGTCCTTATTGGAGGTGTCAAAAACCTACCCACTGTGTAAGTCAGCATTAAGGTGGCTGTTCAACCAAAGCTCACAGACGCTAAGTCTCAGGAAAGCCTTTTTCGCCCAAGAACAATTTGCCAGAAGTTAGACTAACCCAGGCAATTGGGAGGTAGACGCTATGAAAATGCCGTGTCGTGCTCCCGGCTAAGGGGTCCACATTCTTCTCTTCCACACCAAAGAGCAAACGTGCAGCTGCCCAGACTCAGAGACAGCCCCTCGTCACGGGAAAGCGTGCTAGACCTTCCAGCTCTGCATCTCATGCTTTTTCTCTTCCCACTCATATAATTAGTACTCCTTTCTTTTACTTTAAAAAAAAAATGTGCCTGTTTCAAATTTGTATTATTTTTTTCAGATGTCTAATTGCAGTTACGTTCTTTCCCTCTTTGGTCTCTTCCCACATTTCACATACCAGACAAATATTTAAAAGTCTGTGAAACCAGGCGAGGTTCCAAAATATTTCTAAATGAAACTGCCATAGGTGACAGAACAGGGAAAGAAGGCAAAGCCGTAGGGCAAAGATTTGAATAAACTGGCTGGAAATGTATTGGAAAATCTATTTACGTTGCTGTAGCCAGAGATGAGGTTTCAATGAGGCATAAACATTCAAGTTACTGACAAAACCAACATGTTTCATGATCACTCAGAATAGCATGCTTGTCATGGTGCATTGCTTTTTTTATATAGTAGTAAATTGCTCTCTCTTTTTTAAAAAAATTGTTTCTTTTTTAGTATTCAGGAAGGGAAAGCATTGAAGAAAACATTCAAAATTCTGAGAATGCATGTAAGTGAAATATTTAATGTCCGTCATTCATAAAAGTTACATCATTTACATAGGGTTCATTTGTATATAATAAAAATTTCATCATAATGAAAATTTTTCTGGAAAGCATTTTATATGTTAATTTGTTTAACATATGCTTTGGATATACAGCTAAATAGGAATAGTTAAAAAAAGTCTTTCTTCAAATATTCCCTTTAACAATTAAAAAAAACCTCATTCCTAAATATTTGCTTTTCTTTCCATTTGTCCTTTGTTTGTAATAATCATATGTAACTTGAACCATGCAAAGATTGGATCTTTTCATAGTTCAGAATATATTTCTACACTTCATAAATTTATTCATTGCATAGCAAACATGTAAACTCACAGAGAATCTGTAAATGTTACCCTAATAATCTAAAAAAAAGTTGCTGAAATTTTACACAATAGTTTGTTCTAAGCTTTACTTTCATTGCAATTTGGGTTAACTCTGTTTTTGTTTTTCATACATGTGCCAATTGAATACAACTAATGAAAATTAAGTCATGAAAAGTTAAAAACCAAGTAAGTCATTTTATCCATGATTACTAAAATTTAATCTCGTTCTATTGTTTAGATTTTTTCATAGCAAGTTGTAAATGTACTGGGCTGCCTCTTTAAGACAGCGTTCAAAATTAATTTCAACAGTGTATTTAACATAAAGTTAACTATGTTTGCATCAAATAAAATGTTTATTAATGAAAGCTATTTATCATACAAGGAACAGCAAAGGTAAGTCATCATACAGAGATGTACACTAGAGGTGAAAGTGCATGCAGAGATTTCTGTTTAAAAAGGAAGTAATAAACAATGATACTAAAATTACTGGATTTTTATCCCTATACTCTTAAATGAGTGATAGCTTTTCTTTGAATTTACAATTGGAAAATGCCATTAACAGGACTAATACACATTAGCAAGCAGGTGAAATGAATGTTTTTGGATTTTATTTTACAACTATTTGTGCTTGACAAATGTGTGGAATTTTTTTTTCAGTAATAATTTTCTTCAAATATGGGGTGGGCATATTACTGCCAGGTTGCTCTGGTTTATACAAGGTTTGTCTAACTTTGTTTTAAACCACATAATTTTAAGCCTTCATTTGTGTTAGACACCATAAAGAACACAAGCTTTGTTAACATTCAATAAATGACATTTAAGTCTCTCTCTCTTTCTCTCTCTCTCTCTCTCTCTCTCTCTCTCTCTCGGCTCAATAAATTTTTAAATGTATGATTATCATAACCTAATAGTGTCTTTGTCTTCACTGCAGTGGATTTCCGATCAAACTTTTCCCCTTCTTTTAATACTTTAGGGAATTTTCAAACGTCGGGATGTTTGGCTGTAATGCCCCAAGATTTGTTCTCCCTGAAAAAAATCATAGTGACAATTTATTAACTACAGAGCAACGTGGCTTTTTAGGGGTCTTCAATTTCTATTTAGATTTACAAATATCCATTTGTGCTCAATAGACCTCACATTAAATCTTAATCATATTTAAGGTTTCTTTTCATGCAATTACTTTATCTACTAATTATCTTTTTTTTATTCTAAAAATTGGACTGAGTCAAATCAGTGGGGCATTACTTTTATTATAAGCAAATATATTTAAAGGTAATTCTAGGTTGAATTACATTGCATGTGCAACCGTGTGTACATTTAATATGAATCAGAAGTTTGAAAATCTAAAAACTATTTGTATGTTTTAAATATTTTGTTTAATTTTATATTACCATTTTAATAGCTTTTACATATAGATATTTGGAAACACACTAGTACAGTTAAGACTTAAATAAAAACTGGTGGGAAATAAAACTCCTTAGATTCAAAATGGTTTATTCACACA